>JAREIK010000140.1:0-60862 GCA_029783825.1 Sapria himalayana | reverse complement strand
ATTTGGTTCTTTATTTTTTCACAAGTTGGTTTTGTTCAGCCGATTGAAACTTGACCGTAATAGCAATACTACATTTTTTAAATAATTAATTAAAATATTAAGGAATAGCTAAAGATGACCACAAACATTGGTAGCAGCAATTACTACTTAAGTAATTGCTAAAATTAGGCATATTAATATAACAAAAAAAATACAAATAAAAACCATAATAATAATCATTTCAAAGGTCCATCCTGGAATAGCAATGAAAATCCAAACCCAATTAATTATCTCTTCTACAACTTCTCCCTTTTCTTGCTCCACTGTAGAAGGACAACCAAAGATGAATACGTGTTAATCATGCAGACATAATTTTCTTATATGAAACAGTAATAAAAAAACAAAATATTACCTTATAAAATTTAATACACCCATTCCAAATTTAGTTGGCCAATTATAGTTGGAAGAATATTTGGATCTTGAGAACCCTCTGAAAATTGTAATTGAACCATATTTTTATTAAATTGAATGAATAAAATAGTAAAAGTGAAATTAAAATTTACAAGATTTGTATACTAACCTGATTCATTATCATCAAGGTCTTGAACTAATTCTTCAATTTAATAGGTTTGTTTGAGCTTCTCAACCAATCTTGTAGACATATGAAAACTTCAGCTATAATAGGTGTTAAAGAACTCCTAAATTTACCTAAAGTTATCCCTTCAGTGCTAAATGTAGATTGGTAGGCCACAGTAGATGCTTGGATAGAAAATACATCTCTTGCTACATTTGCCAAAGAAGGATACCTAACTTCATTTACCTTCCACCAGTTTAGAAGATCAAATCAATTCTATTTTTTTCAAGTTTGTTCTCCAAGTACCTATCCAACTCTTCCAAAGCTACAACTTCTTGTTCTTTCTCCAATTCAACAAAAAAATCATCACATAAGTATCTCTACCATCAAAAAATCATCATTTTTCTTCAACACAGTAGAAGAGAAATCATCTTCTTTTGATTCATCTTCATTTACATCTTGTATAATCATCTATCATCTCATTTAAAGCATTTATAACATTTTTCATCCAATTTTTAGCAATTGCTCCTCATAATGCTAAGTGTACTTAACCTTGAGATATTTCAGCTTATATCTTGCATTCAACACTACTGCTACTAAAGCATAATTTGTGATGAAGAGAACCCAATATTGTTGAATTATGCCTTATTTTCGATATCCACTTTCAGACACCAGTATGTCTCAATCTAATTAACAAAAGCTCATATTTTTTTAAAAATTTAAATAATCTCAGTAAATAAACACTAGAGGTAGAAGATATGAGCCAGAAAATTTACAAGTTACCTCATAAAAAAGCTTTGCAAGAAACCGAGCCAAAATTTGGCATTTGTGAGTCTCTCTCAGTTGGACGTTTGAACCAAACTCCTTCAAAATCCTTTTGTGCTTTGCTCCTCAAACTTATCAAATTTTGTGATATTTTTATATCAGTTTGTAGCATCAAATAAGTTGAATTCCATCTAGTAGGAAAATCTAATTGCAATGAAGAATCATATGTCAAGTTTGCTTCTTCAACACATAACTTAAACATATCTAATCTTTTAGGACTGCTCCTGACATATTTCACCACACCTCTAATTTTTTGAATAGCACCTTCAACTACTGCAATGCCATCTCTGACAATTAAGTTTAGGATATGAGCACAATATCTCATATGAAAATGCTCGCCTCTCAAAGGTACAACACTTTTCTTCACAAGCCTTTTTTTCAATTATTTAACTGCAACATCATTATTTGATGCATTGTCAACCGCAATGCACATCAACATTCTCAAACCCCATTCATTCATGAAAAACTCAATAGCATTTCTAATATTAACTTCAGAATAACTTTTAATTACACAAAAGTTCAAAGCCTTTTGTGTATGTTTTAATGAGAATCAATGAAATGAACAGTCGAACATATATTAGATGAATTTTGAATGCTAGTCCAAGTGTCGTAGTCAATGAAACTCTCAACAATGAGATGATATGCTATCAAATAATTTTTTCTTTTCCTTCACAAACAAAGAAAAACAATCCCCTAGTAAAGAGTGCCTAGATGGAATTTTAAATTTATGCACACTAACTTTACAAAACCTTTTAAACTCATCCCTCTCAACAAAACAAAAAGGCAATTCATCTTTTATGATCATTTTCACCAAAGCCTCCCTAACTAGTTGATGATCAAATTGCCAACAAGTTAATTTGTTATTCTCTGAACTAGTACCTTTAGTGAAACTCAACAAAGTTTGTGACTTGTCATTAGCTTTGTGAGCTTCTATTAATTCTTTTTTGTGTTGAAATTTGCTACAGTCTCTCTCAAGTATTTCAATAAACCCAAACTACCTTGATCACTTTTTGCCAATTATTCTTTCCTACACCATATACAAGCTGCCCTACCAGTTTCATTTCTCTCTGAATCAACTAATATCTTATAAGTTTCCCAAACACCTTACTTATACTTTTTATGAACTTGAGGCTCAGATGTACCTTGACGTTCTTTTACAATTGGAATTGAAGATCCTCCCGTAACAATAGGAGGGTTCCTGAAAGGATGATGATTGGATTTACCAGTACTTTGATCATTTGAGATGTGATCATCTTCAATTTATATATTTTTCGTTTACCGCTAGATTGTGCAATCTTCATTTCCATTAATTACTATGTTATGTTAAGTATAAATACATATAAATATTTCAAACAAGCAAGCACTACAAAACATACTGTAACACATTAAGCCCACCCATTCGGCCCAACCACAACACAACAACCAATACTCAACAAAACTAACTGAGATACATAATAATAATAATAATTATCACTCAATTCTCGTCAGAAAAACAAACCAAAATGCTAGTGGCATCTGAGACACGGTGGAATCATCCAGAAGTGTGACAGACAAGGGCTGGACCTAAATGAACATGGCTGGAACAACGTGAGGTGGCCTGGAACTCGTCGGAACAGCAATAGGTGCTTCGGAATTGGATGGGCAGTAGGGGAATTAGGGGGCATCTTCATGTTATATATATTATATATTCCTGTTCTAGTATCGATATTTTAAGACGGGATGGTTCTCGGGATGGATATTGCTTAAGATCTGGAATCGTCCCAAAAGAAAAAATACATGAAAGAATGGGATGGGAAAAGTCAAAGTCAACGGATTTTTCTCAGTCCTGATTTTTTCGGGACAAGACTTCGGGTTGGGTCGCGAATCTCCGAGTCTCGTGAGCTGCCCTACTAAATATATATAAGTTAAATCAGTAAACTGCTAAACCCCGTAATGCCTAAATACATAAATCATTAAAGCGCTAATACTACTTAATAATTAATAAATCTATTTTTATTGCAATTTATTATATTTTTAAATATTCATTTTAATTATTTATTAGTGTATTTATTTAGAAATATTTATTAAAAATAAATTATGAGTGGGAAAATATAATTTAAAGAATATATTATTTATCTAATAAAAATATATGCTTTAAAAGAAGTATAAATTTAAAAATTAAAATTAAAATTATTATCAAGTAATATAAGTTACTTTAATTTTGAATCAATTTGGGTTTTGTAAATATTTTTTAATAATATCTATCTTAATATTAATAGTTTATAAATTTAATTTTTGATCATTATTATAATATCTATCAATAAAATTATTTATATTAAATTTATATGATATATATTATTAATATTATTATAACAAAATATTATATTAAAAGTTCAAAAAATTTTAAATATTATTATATTTTCAAATGTTATAACCTATGATAAAAAATTATGAAATTTGTTTAGTTATTTTATTTTTTAAATAACCTATAACCACTAAAAGCCTAAAAACATAAATCACTAAACTCATATCGAAAAAACCTCTAAACACTTAAATCATTAAGCTTGTATACATTAATAATAAATCATAAATCTCATTTTAATTTTTATTCAGTATAATTTTAAATTTTTATTTTAATTATTTATCAATTTATTTCATAGAAATATAAATAACTAAATAAATTATTTGTGAGACAAATCTAATTTAAATTAAACTGGTATCCCTAAATAATAAATAATATATCTCATTTTTGTCATTATAATTTTTAATATTCATTTTAATTATTTATTTGTTTATTTATACATAAATATTAATTACAAAATAAATTGAGTTAGACAAATATAATTTATATAAATTATTTTTCATCAAAATTATTGATAAACTTTTTAAAATAAATAAAAATTTCAAAACAAAAAATTATTATATAGTATATATTTTGATTTTCTTCTGAATCTTTTTTAGGTTTTGTAATTATATTTTAATTGATATCTATCTTATTAATAATAGATTATTAATTTATTTTTTGATCATTATTCGAATATTTATCAATAAAATTTTATATATTGAATTTATATGATATATAAATATAATGATTATTATAAGTAAATCTTGTATTCACATTTAAAAAAAAATTTAAAATTTATTATATTTCAAAGGTTATAACCTTTGAAAATATCAAACAAATAATAAATACTTTTTATATATTTATTTTTTAAAATAAAACCTATAAACAACTAAATGCTACATAGTTAAATCAGTAAACTTCTAAACCTCATAATGCATAAATACATAAACCATTAAACCGCTATATACTACTTAATAATTAATAATCTAATATTTTATTCTATTTTATTATAATTTTAAATATTCATTTTAATTATTTATTATTTTAAATTTATAGAAATATTTATTACAAATTAAATTATTAGAGCGACATATATATTTTAATTAGTTTATTTTAATCAAAAATATATATGCTTATAAAAGAAGTAAAAATTTAAAAAATTAAAATTATTATCCAATACTATATTAACTTTAATTTTGAATCATTTTGGGTTTTGTAAATATTTTTTAATTATTATAAATATTTTTATTAATAGTTTATTAATTTAAATTTTAATCATTATTTATATCTATCAATAAAATTGTTTATATTGAATTTATATGATATATTAATTATTAATATATTATAACAAATATTGTATTAAAATTTCAAAAAAGTTTAAATATTATATATTTCAAATGTTTATAACCTATGAAAATGATAAAATATTATAGAAATTTTTTTGTAATTTTATTTTTTAAATAAAACCTATAAACCACGTAAAACCCTAAAAACATAATCACTAACCTGCTAACGAAAAAACCTCTAAATACTTAATCATTAAGTTGTATATATTAATAATAAATCATAAATCTAATTTTAATATTTAAACAGTATAATTTAAATTTTTATATTAATTATTTATCAATTTATTTATAAAAATATTAATTACAAAATAATTATTAGAGAGACAGATCTAATTTAAATTAACCGGTATCCCTAAATAATATAATAAATAATAAATCACATTGTTTTTCAATATAATTTAAATATTCATTTTAATTATTTATTTATTATTTATATATAAATATTAATTACAAAATAAATTGAGTTAGACAAATATAAATTATATAAATTATTTTTCATCAAAAAATTATTGATAAACTTTTTAAAAGAAAAAAAATGCAAAATAAAAAATTATTATATAGTAATAAATTTGGCTTTTCTTCTGAATCATTTTAGGTTTTGTAATTATATTTTAATTGATATCTATCTTATTAATAATATATTATTAATTTATTTTTTGATCATTATTAGAATATTTATCAATAAAATTGTTTATATTGAATTTATTTGATATATAAATATAATGATTATTATAACTAAATATTGTATTCACATTTAAGAAAAATTTAAAAATTATTTTATTTCCAAAGGTTATAACCTTTGAAAATAACAATAAATAATAAAAATAAATTTGTTATTATTATATTTTTTTAATAAAACCTATAATCCACTAAATGCATACACTGTTAAATCAGTAAACTTTTAAACCTTATATTGCTTAAATACATAAACCATTAAACTACTATATACTACTTAATAATTAATAAATCTATTTTTATTTCTAATTATTATAATTTTAAATATTCATTTTAATTATTTATTTGTTTATTTTTATAGAATATTTATTACAAATTAAATTATGAGAGTGACATATAGATTTTAATTTATTTATTTTTAATCAAAAAAAATATATGCTTATAAAATAAGTTAAAATTTAAAAATTAAAAATTATTATCTAGTAATATATTTTACTTTATTTTGAATCAATTTGGGTTTTGTAAATATTTTTTAATTAATTTCAATCTTTTTATTAATAGTTTATTAATTTAAATTTGATCATTATTATAATATCTATCAATAAATTATTTATATTGAATTTATATCATATATAATTACTAATATTATTATAACTAAATATTGTATTCATATTTCAAAAAAAATTTAAATATTATTATATTTTCAAAGGTTATAACCTATGAAAATGCGAAAAAATTACAAAATTTTTTTTTGTTATTTATTGATTAAATAAAACCTATAAACCACTAAATGTCTAAAAACATAAATTGCTAAACTCCTAAATGACAAAACCTCTAAATACTTAAACAATTAAACTGGTGTACATTAATAAAAATCATAAATCTAAATTTAATTTTATTAACTATATTTTTAAATTTTTATTTTAATTATATATCAGTTTATTTTTATATAAATATTAATTACGAATAAATTATTAGTGTGACAAATCTAATTTAAATAATTTATTTTAATTAAGAAAAAAATATATACTTATAAAAAGAGGCAAAATTTTAAAAACAAAAATTTATTATTTAGTAATATATTTTATTTTTATTTTGAATCTTTTTTGATTTTGCAATTATATTTTAATTTATATAATTCTTATTAAAAATAGTTTATTAATTTTTTTTGATCATTATTATAAAATCTATTAATAAAATTATTATATTTTGAGTTTACATTATATATATATTAAGATTATTATTACTGAATATTATATTCACATTTAAATAAAATTAAAAATTATTATAATTTCAAAGGTAATAACCCTCAATAATTAAAAAAATCAAAAAATTAAATTTTTTATTTTTCCATTCTTTAAATAAAAACCATAAATCACTAAAGGCCTAAACACGTAAATCACTAAACCACAAAACATCTAAAGACTTAAACCATTAAACTAGTATATCCTGAACAATAAATAATAAATGTCTATTTTATTTGTATTCATTATAGTTTTAATTATTCATTTTAATTATTTATTAGTTTATTTTTATAGAATTATAAATTAAAAATAAATTATGAGGAAGACAATATAATTTAAATAATTTACTTTTAATAAAAAAAATATAAACTTATTAAAATAAGCAAAACATCAAATAAATTATTATTAAGTAATATATTTATTTTGATTTTGAATAAATTTACGTTTTGCAAATATATTTAAAATAATATCTATCTTATTAATAATAGTTTATTAATTTATTTTCTGATCATTAATATAATATCTATCAATATAATTATTTATATTGAATTTACATGATATATAATTATTAAGATTATCATAACTAAATATTGTATTCATATATAAACAAAATTTAAAAATTGTAATATTTTGAAAGGTTATAACCTTCAAAAATGAGAAAAAATAACAAAAATAAATTTTTTGTCATATCATTGTTTAAATAAAACTTATAAACCATTAAATACATAAACACATAAATCTATAAACTCCTAAACCCCGAAGCCCCTAAATACTTAAACAATTAAATAATTTAAATTATGAGTGATACAAATATAATTTAAATAATTATTTTTCATCAAAAAAATATATAAGCTTATAAAAAGAAGTGAAAACTAAAAAACAAAAATTATTATTTAATAATAAATTTTATATTGTTTTTCAATCATTTTAGGTTTTTTAATTATATTTTAATTTATATCTATCATATTAATAATAGGATATTAATTTATTTTTTGATAATTGATTTCATATCTATCAATAAAATTGTTTATATTTAGTTTATATTATATATAATTATAATGATTATTATTACTAAATATTGTATTCACATTTTTAAAAAAATTTAAAATTATTGTATTTTCAATGATAATAACATTTAATAATGTCAACAAATAAAAAAATATAATTTTTTTTGTTATTTCATTGTTTAAATAAAACATATAAACCACTAAATGTCTAAGCACTTAAATCACTAAACTACAAAATATCGATACCCCTATATAGATAATCCTTTAAACCGGTATACCCTAAATAATATTTAATAAATCTCATTTTTATTTGTTTTCCTTATAATTTAAAAATTAATTTTGATTGTTTAGTTTTTTATTTTTATATATTTATTAATTATAAAATAAATTATGAGTAAAAATATAATTTATTAAAAATATTTTTCATCAAAAAATAGATAAGCTTATTAAAATCATAAAAATTTAAAAACAAATAATTATTATTTAGTGATATATTTTGATTTGCTTTTGAATCATTTTAGGTTTTGATATTATACTTTAAGTAATATCAATCTTATTCATAATAAATTTTTAATTTATTTTTTGATAATTATTAGAATATCTATCAATAACATTGTTTATATTGAATTTATATGATATATAATTATTATGATTATTATAAATAAATATTGCATTCACTTTTGAAATAAATTTAAAAATTATTATATTTTCAAAGGTTATTCTGTTAAAAAATGAGAAAGAATACAAAAAATAAATTTTTTGTTATTTATTTTTAAAATAAATCCTATAGACCACTAAATGTTTACTTACTTAAATCAGTAGCTCATAAAACCCGAAACCCCTAAATACATAAACCTTATAACCGCTGTATACTACCTAATAAATAATAAATCTCATTTTTATTTGTATTTATTATAATTTTAAATATTCATTTTAATTATTTATATTTTACTTTTTTAGAAAAATTAATTGCAAAATAAATTTTGAGTGAGACAGATATTATTTATATAATTTATTTTTAATCATAAAAAATATAAGCTTATAAAAAGATGGAAAAAATTAAAAATTAAAAATTTTTATTTAGTAATATATTTTTATTTGATTTTGAATCATTTTTGTTATTTAAATATATTTTAATTAATATTTATATTATTAATAATAGTTTATTAATTTAATTTTTGATCATTATTATAATATCTATCATTTAAATTATTTATATTGAATTTATATGATATATAATTAAAAAGATTAATATAATTATACATGGTATTCACATTTCAAAAGATTTTAAAAATTGTTTTATTTTCAAAGGTTATAACCATTCAAAATCTAAAAAAATCAAAAAAAAAATTTGTATTTTGATTATATAAATAAAACCTATATACCACTAAATGCCTTAAAACATAAATTGCTAAACTCTTAAATGACAAAACCCCTAAATAATCGATCCATTAAACCGGTATACCATATATAATTATTGGGCAATTGTGCTTCCACGGTAGTGAGATTGAGATACAGAAACACAGAAACAACAAAAACAAGCAATATATATATCCCAATTCAGCAACCATCCATGATAGAATCAAAAATGAGAAATAAACACCGAAAAAAATGTGCTTCGAGTGTCGCTCAGTACGACTAGCTAAATCCACCAGAAAAATGCTTTTGCGTTACAAATTAAATCAACAAAACTACCTTACAGTATGCAGCACATAGAATAGTTGCGATAAATCTCACAGAGAGAGGGGAGAGAGATGATTAACAGTTCCATGGGTCCAAAAATAGCCACCCGAAAATAAAATTATAAAACATTTTATTTTAAAATTTATTTTGGTTCATTTAACCGGAGTGGGTTGGATCATGAGACGGGTCAGGTTCTGCTCCAATTTTGACCCATTGTCCTGATAAGCAAGACCTCCGTTATTGTGCTACTACTACATCCCCGGCCTCCTAATATTTCCTTTCCTGCACTTACATGAAAATATTAAAAAAGAAAAAATATTTGTTTATACAAACAGATTATCAAAAATAAATTACATATACAGCAATAATAAATTTTAAATCTC
This sequence comes from Sapria himalayana, assembly GCA_029783825.1. Classification (NCBI taxonomy): domain Eukaryota; kingdom Viridiplantae; phylum Streptophyta; class Magnoliopsida; order Malpighiales; family Rafflesiaceae; genus Sapria; species Sapria himalayana. The sequence goes on along the minus strand of JAREIK010000140.1, from coordinate 50,823 downwards.
ATTTTAATTTGTATTCATTATAATTTTAAATATTAATTTTAAATATTTATTAGTTTAATTTTTACATAAATATTAATTACAAAATAAATAATTAGTCAGACAAATATAATATTAATAATTTACATTTAATAAAAATTATAATCTTATAAAAAGAAGTAAAAATTTAAAAACAAAGAATTATTATATAGTAATAAATTTCACATTGATTTTGAATCAGTTTAGGTTTTGTAATTATATTTTAATTTATATCTATCATATTAATAATAGCTTATTAATTTATTTTTTGATAATTGATATCATATCTATCAATAAAATTATTTATAATTAGTTTATATTATATATAATTATAATGATTATTATTACTAAATATTTTATTCACATTTAAAAAAATTTTTGAAATTACTATATTTTCAAATGTTATAACCTTTGAAAATGTTAAAAAATAACAAAAATAATATTTTTGTTATTTCATTGTTTAAATAAATCCTATTAACCACTAAATGCCTAAATACTTAAATCAATAACTCCTAAAATTTATATTTATCAATAAAATATTTATATTGAATTTATATGATTTATAAATATAATGATTATTATAACTAAATATTGTATTCACTTTTGAAAAAAATTTAAAAATTATTATATTTTCAAAGGTTATACCCTTTGAAAATATCAAAAAATAAAAAAAATAAATTTTATGATATTTTTTTAAATAACACGTATAAACCACTAAATGCATACACAGTTAAATCAATAAACTCCCTAACCCCGTAATGCCAAAATACATAAAAAATTAAACCACTCTATACTAATTAAAAATTAATAAATCTAATTTTTAATTCTATTTATTATAATTTTAAATATTCATTTTAATTATTTATTAGTTTATTTTATAGAAATATTTATTACAAAATAAATTATGAGTGCGACAAATATAATTTAAAAAATATATATGCTTATAAAAGAAGTAAAAATTTAAAAATTAAAAATTGTTATCCATAAATATATTTTACTATAATTTTGAATCAAGTTGGGTTTTATAATTATTTTTTAATTAATATCTATCTTAATATCAATAGTTTATAAATTTAATTTTGATCATTATTATAATATATATCAATAAAATTGTTTATATTGAATTTATATGATATATAATTATTAATATTATTATAACTAAGTATTGTATTCACATTTCAAAAAATTTTAAATATTATTATATTTTCAAAGGTCATAACCTATGAAAATGAGGAAAAATTATAAAAAATTTTATTGATATTTTATTTTTCTAAATAAAACGTATAAACCACAAAAAGCATAAAGACATAAATAGCAAAAATCCTAAATGAAAAAACCTTTAATACTTAATTCATTAAACTGGTATACATTAATAATAAATCATAAATCTCATTTTAAATTTTATTCAGTATAATTTTAAATTTTTATTTTAAATATTTATCAGTTTATTTTTATAGAAATATTAATTACAAAATAAATAATTAGTGAGAAATATCTAATTTAAATTAAAATGGTATCCCTAAATAATAAATAATAAATCTCATTTTTTTTCATTATAATTTAAAATATTCATTATAAATATTTATTTGTTTATTTTTATAAATTATTATTTACAGAATAAATTATGAGTTAGACAAATATAATTTATATAAATTATTTTTCATCAAAAAAATATACATAAACTTTTTAAAATAAAAAAAAATTAAAATAAAAAATTATTATATAGTAATATATTTTGCTTTGCTTCTGAATCATTTTAGGTTTTGTAATTATATTTTAATTGATATCTATCTTATTAATAATAGATTCTTAATTTATTTTTTGATCATTATTAGAATATTTATAATTAAAATTGTTTATATTAAATTTATATGATATATAAATATACTGATTATTATAACTAAATATTATATTTACATTTGAAAATAATTTAAAAATTATTATATTTTTAAAGGTTATCATCTTTGAAAATTACATAAAATCACAAAAATAAATTTTTTGTTATTTTATTGTTTATATAAAACCAATAAACTACGTAATGCCTAAACGATTAAATCATTAAACTCCTAAACCTCAAAACCCTTAAAAACTTAAACATTTAAACCATCTTTAAAGGTTTTGTATTTATAAACAATATATAAATATCTATCAATATATAATAGTTTATTAATTTATTTTTTGATCATTATTATATTTATATTTATATTTAGTTTATTAATATCTATCAAAAAAATTGATAATTTTTAATTTACATTATATATAATTATTAAGTTTATTATAACTAAATATTGTATTCACATTTGAAAAAAATTTAAAAATTATTATATTTATCAAGGTGATAACCTTCAAAATTGAAAAAAATTTGAAAAATAAATTTTTTGTTTTTTAATTATTTAAATAAAACATATAACCTACTAAATGCATAAATACTTATATCACTAAACTCCTAAACTCTTAAATACTTAAACCATTAAACTAGTATACCCTAAATAATTAATCATATATCTCATTTTTATTTGTATTCATTATAATTTCAATATTCATTTTAATTTTTTATTATTTTATTTTAATAAAAAATATTAAATTGCAAAATAAAATTATGAATGAGAAAAATATAATTTAAATAATTTATCTTCATCAAAAAAATTTATAAGCTTATAAAAAGAATCCAAAATTTAAAAATAAAAAATTATTATTTAGTAATATATTTTACTTTGATTTTAAATCATTTTAGGTTTTGTAAATATATTTTAATTAATATCTATCTTATTAATAATATATTATTAATCTATTTTATGATCAATATTATAATATAGATCAATAAAATTATTTATATTGAATTTACATGATATTTAATTTTTATGATTATTATAATTAAATATTGTATTGACATTTGAAAAAAAATAAAAAATTATCATATTTTCAATGGTTATAACCTTGAAATTGAGAAAAAATCATAAAAATAATTTTTTTTGTTATTTGATTTTTTAAATAATACCTATAAACCACAAAATACCTAAATACTTAAATTACTAAACTCCTAAAACTTGTTACTGCTACACCACACACACATAGCGAGGGACCATAGTACACACGTGCACATATACTTGTCCATTTTGGTGTAGCATTTAGAGGGGCTAGCAAGTCCTGGCAGCAGCCAGAAGTATGGGCCATCAGCTTGTAGAGGGCCCCACTAACTAGCTGGGATTATAACATTCAGACAACTGACGTGACCGAGCAAAGTGGTCGTGAGAAAACCCAGGAGTAGCTAGAAATGGGTTCCCCTAGCCCTATCATGGAGCATAGAGGGCCACCCAACCATCGCCCAACAGGAGAAGTGGGTAATCCATGATTAATAGGAGAGCTGGAAAAATCCAAAGAATCACCAAGTAGGGACAGTAAGCAATGGAGTCCAGACCAGCAACATGGGAGCGAAAGATTCAAACTTGTAGTTTATGTTTGTAGTCTTATTAGTATTTTAGACTTTGTATGCACCATGTACTTGTAGAGACGGATCATGACATACTCACACACAAAATCTTGGTTGTTCTCTATGTAGCATGCAATGAGGGTAACTGGACCCATGAGCATCTCTAAGTGGGGCCCACTAATGCATTTTGTAAAACAAAATGCATTTTGTAAGTTGTGTGCCTAAATGATAAATAAAGTGTGTATTTTCCAAAAAAAACAAAAAAAAACCATAAACCCGAAACTTTAAATCCTAAACCTTAACCCATAAACTATAACCATAATCCATAAACCCTAAATCCTAAATCTAATGTTTTGCACTTTTATAATCAAATAAATAATTGTTAAATTTAAATTGAAATTCACAACTTTTAGGAATGTCACAGATTTATCTTTTTGTATATGTAACACAAAGTCATGACTCAAGGGGTGAGTTATGGATTCGGTCGCTTTCTTGCTTTAGATTATTGTAGCATTGGCAATGGTCATGATTGTATATTTTGTCTCTAGAACACAAAATCATATCGATGAGAATATGCCATAACTTGTGTCTCTCTGTTTACATATTGTTATGGCACTAAGAATGATCATGAATACATATTTAATCACTATAATACTGGGTCACAGTATTGGATATGACGATAGCTTGTACATTTTATCTTTATATTGCAAAGTCATTGCACTAGGAATGATTGTAATTTTAGATTTTCCTCAAGAGCAAAAGTCATGACCCTAGAAATAGTTAAAGCTCGAGTACTACACTTTATAACTTTCTATAGCTAAAATTCATGTGATTGGAAATATCACTATGGCTTTTTCCTTTGATTTGTGACCTCAAGTGTCAATATGCTAGACTAATATTTTGAACAATGATTAAACCCTTTTATACATTTGAATATGATTCATTTACACTTTTTTCGGTATTGTGAGCTTGTATACATAACTCATTTAATATAAAAAGAAAGAAATTATACTTTTCATATCCATGAGGATATAAAAAATGGCTTAGACATGCCAATAAAATAAATTTTTTGATTCTTGATTGAAAGAGAGCCCATACTTCTTGCCCTGCTCAAACTGCCCAGGGGCTAGTTTATTCTAATAGACTACAAGGTGGTTATTTTTTTAGAGGTGAATTATGTTTTAAAAAAATTGCTTTGAGTGTGTGCATGAGAGATATTTTAGAAGAAATTACAATAATCAATATAAATCGCATCCTCAACAACTAGATATTTCAACACATAGGGGTAAAACTTTGGTTTAGACTGTTAGCGTGCATGAGTCAAATTACCTTTGATAGCCCAGTGATTCAACATCAAATATGATGAGACATAATAGAGATAATGTAAAAGCTCCTATTATTTTGGTTAGTGCTTTAGCAATCATTCTAGAGTTGAGAGAGGAACAAAATAAATTATTTTAATTATTCAATATAATTTTTATTTTTATTTTAATTATTTATCAGTTTATTTTTATAGAAAATTAATTACAACATAAATTATTAGTGAGACAGATCTAATTTAAATTAAACCAGTATATCCTAAATAATAAAGAATAAATCTCATTTTTTTTAATTTTAATTTTAAATATTCACATTTTATTATTTATTTGTTTATTTTTATATAAATATTAATTACAAATAAATTATTAGTTACACAAATATAATTTATATAAATTATTTTTCATCAAAAAATTATAGATAAGCTTTTTAAAAGAAAAAAAATTTCAAAACAAAAAATTATTATATAATAATATATTTTGCTTTGCTTCTGAATCATTTTAGGTTTTGTAATTATATTATAATTGATATCTATCTTATTAATAATAGATTATTAATTAATTTTTTGATCATTATTAGAATATTTATCAATAAAATTGTTTATATTGAATTTATATGATATATAAATATAATGATTATTATAACTAAATATTGAATTTACTTTTGAAAAAAATTTAAATATTATTATATTTTCTACGGTTATAACCTTTGAAAATATCAAAAAAATATAAAAATAAATTTTTTGTTTTTTTATTTTTTAAATAAAACCTATAAACTACTAAATACATACACAGTTAAATAAGTAAACTTCTAGAACCCATAATGCATAAATACAGTAACCATTAAAGCGATATATAATACATAATAAATAATAAATCTAATTTTTATTTCTATTTATTATAATTTTAAATATTCATTTTAATTATTTATTAGTTTATTTTTATAGAAATATTTATTACAAAATAAATTATGAGTGCGACAAATATAATTTAAAAAATTTATTTTTAATGGAATAATATATATACGCATATAAAAGAAGTAAAAATTTAAAAATTTAAAATTATTATCCAGTAATATATTTTAATTTAATTTTGAATGAATTTGGGTTTTGTAAATATTTTTTAATTAATATCTATCTTTTTATAAAAAGTTTATTAATTTAATTATTGATCATTATTATATTATTTATCAATAAGATTGTTTATATTGAATTTATATGATATATAATTATTAATATTATTATAACTAAATATTGTATTCAGATTTCAAAAAATTGTAAATTTTTAGGTAATTTTTTAGTAATTTTATTTTTTAAATTAAACATATAAACCACTAAAAGCCTAAAAACATAAATTGCTAAACTCCTAAATGTTAAAACCACTAAATACTTATTCCATTAAACTGGTATAGATTAATAATAAATCATCAATCTCATTTTAATTTTTATTCACTATAATTTTAAATTTTTATTTTAATTATTTATCAGTTTATTTTTATAGAAATATTAATTATAAATAAATTTTTAGTGAGATAGATCTAATTTAAATTAAAATAGTATCTCTATATAATAAATAATAAATCTCATTTTTTTTAATTATAATTTTAAATATTCATTTTAATTATTTATTTGATTATTTATAAATAAATATTAATTACAGAATAAATTGAGCTAGACAAAAATAAATTATATAAATTATTTTTCATCAAAAAATTATACATAAACTTTTTAAAAGAAAAAAAAAATTTAAAACAAAAAATTATTATATAGTAATATATTGTGATTTGCTTCTAAATCATTTCAGCTTTTATAATTATATTTTAATTGATATCTATCTTATTAATAATAGATTATTAATTTATTTTTTGATCATTATTAGAATATTTATCAATAAAATTGTTTATATTGAATTTACATGATATATAATTATAAAGATTATTATAACTAAATAATATATTTACATTTGAAAATAATTTAAATATTATTATATTTTTAAAGGTTATCATATTTGAAAATGAGATAAAATCATAAAAATAATTTTTTTGTTATTTTATTGTATATATAAAACCTTTAAACTACTAAATGCCTAAATGCTTAAATCATTAACCTTCTAAACCCCAAAACCCCAAAACCCATAAATACTTAAGCCTTTAAACCATTTTTAAAGGTTTTGTATTTATAAATAATATATAAATATCTATCAATATATAATAGTTTATTAATTTATTTTTTGATCATTATTATATTTATATTTATATTTAGTTTATTAATATCTATCAATATAATTGTTAATTTTTAATTTACATTATATAAAATTATTAAGTTTATTATAACTAAATATTGTATTCACATTTGAAAAAAATTTAAAAATTATTATATTTATCAAGGTTATAACCTTCAAAATTGATATAAAATTTGAAAAATAATTTTTTTGTTATTTAATTATTTAAATAAAACATATAACCTACTAAATGCATAAACACTTAAATCACTAAACTCCTAAACTCTTAAATACTTAAACCATTAAACTAGTATACCCTAAATAATTAATCATATATCTCATTTTTATTTGTATTCATTATAATTTCAATATTCATTTTAATTATTTATTATTTTATTTTTATAAAAATATTATTTGCAAAATAAAATTATGAATGAGACAAATATAATTTAAATAATTTATCTTCATCAAAAAAATTTATAAGCTTATAAAAAGAATCAAAATTTTAAAAATAAAAAATAATTATTTAGTAATATATTTTACTTTGATTTTGAATCATTTTAGGCTTTGCAGATATATTTAAATTAATATATATCTTATTAATAATAGTTTATTAATCTATTTTATGATCAGTATTATAATATCGATCAATAAAATTATTTATATTGAATTTACATGATATTTAATTTTTATGATTATTATAAGTAAATATTGTATTGACATTTGAAAAAAAATTAAAAATTATAATATTTTCAAAGGATATAACCTTGAAAATTAGAAAAAATCATAAAAATAATTTTTTTGTTATTTAATTATTTAAATAAAACCTATAAACCACAAAATAGCTAAATACTTAAATTACTAAACTCTTAAGCCCTGATACTGCTGCACAACACACACATAGCGACGTACCACAGTACACACGTGCACATATCTTGTCAATTTTGGTGTAGCATTTAGTGGGGCCAGCAAGTCCTGGAAGCAACCAGAAGTATGGGCCACTAGCATGTAGAGGGCCCCACTAGCAAGCCGGGATGATAACATTCAGACAACTGACGAGTAGAACAAAGTGGTCGGGAGTAAACCCAGGAGTAGCTAGGAGTGGGTCCCACCAGTCATATCGGGCAGCATAGAGGCCCACCCAACCATCACCCAACAGGAGTAGCGGATAATCCAAAATTAATTGGAGAGCCGGCAATATCCGAAGCATCACCAAGCAGGGCCAGTAAGCAATGGAGTCCAGACCAGCCACACGGGAGCTAAAGATTCAAACTTGTTGTTTATGTTTGTAGTCTTAATTGTATTTTTGACTTTGTATGCACCATGAACTTGCAGAGACGGATCATGACATACTCACACACAAAATCTTGTCTATTCTCTATGTAGCATGCAATGAGGGCAACTGGACCCATTAGTATCTCTAAGTGGGGCCCACTAATGCATTTTGTAAATACACATTAGGCGATGCTACACTAACGGGAGCAGAAGACCCATCTTTATAGAATTTTGTAATTTTACTTGTATTCTAGCTTTGTTGTACGCGTAGATAATTAGACTATGAGATGGAGCTCATCACATATGCACACCGATGCATGCATATTTTTTGATATTTTGTCGGTGCAACATACAGCCACTTCTTGGAGCTTGAGAAGGAAGCATTATAACCCAAGAGATACTTTTTTGAGGATCATTGGAGCAAAAGAATGTGGAATTCAGAGGATAGAATGAATTGACAAAGTGACGTAGATATGGACTTGTGGATTTATGGGTATTCAGTTTTAAATGTATTCCATTGCATAGCAATGATATAGGCAAACGCTTGATGTTGCATGCACACACATGCACAATCTTATATTTTCATAGTTTTAATATGGTGCATCGTTAAGGTTCCTCCAAAAGGTTTTGTCAAATCAGAATGGAAAGGTCGCAATGTGCATAAAGACTCAATGCCAACTCTAAAGTCCGGGAATGCCAGGTGATTTTAGTTGTATTCTTACGCTTGGAATTATTAGGCTTTATGTTTTTTTTATATATTTTATGCATAGAATCATTAAGGTGCGTAGGATTTGCTGGGCTGGCCTAAATTAGTCAGCTTTTTAGTCTCTTGTAAGTTGTGTGCCTAAATGATAATTAAAGTATGTATTTTCCAAAAAAAACAAAAAAAAAACAAAAAAAAACATAAAATCTAAACTTTAAATCCTAAACATAAATGATAAACTATAACCCTACTAGATAAACCCTAAATCCTAAATCTCATGTTTTGCACTTTTATAATCAAATGACTTAGAGTTAAATTTAAATTGAAATTCACAACTTTTAGGACTGTCACAGGTTTATCTTTTTGTATATGTAACACAAAGTCATGACTCAAGGGGTGAGTTATGAATTCAGTCTCTTTCTTGATTTAGATTATTCTAGCAATAGCAATGGTCATGATTATATATTTCGTCTCTAAAACACAAAATCATATCGATGAGAATATGCCATAACTTGTGTCTCTCTGTTGAACATATTGTTATGGCACTAAGAATGATCATTAATACATATTTAATCACTATAATACTGGGTAATAGTATTGGATATGACCATAGCTTCTGCATTTTATCTTTATATTGCAAAGTCATTGCACTAGGAATGATTGTAGCTTTGGACATTCCTCAAGGGGAAAAGTCATGACCCTAGAAATAGTTAAAGCTCGAGTACTACTCTTTATAACTTTATATAGCTAAAATTCTTGGGATTGAAATATCACTATAGCTTTTTCCTTTGATTTGTGACCTCAAGTGTCAATATGCAAAACTATTATTTTGAGCAATGATTAAAACCTTTTATACATTTGAATATGATTCATTTACACCTTTTTGGATATTGTGAGCTTGTATACATAACTCATTTTATATAAAAAAAAGAAACGATACTTTTCATATCGATTAGGATATAAAAAAAAGGCTTAGACATGCCAATAAAATAAATTTTTTGATTCTTGATTGAAAGAGAGCCCATACTTCCTGCCTTGCTCAAACCACCATGGGGCTAGTCTGTTCTAATAGGCTACAAGGTGGTTATATTTTTAGAGGTGAACTATGTTTTAAAAAAATTGCTTTGATTCTGTGCATGAGAAATATTTTTGAAGAAATTACAATAAACAATATAAATAACATCCTCAACAACTAGCTATTTCAACACATAGGGGGACAACTTTGGGTTAGTCTGTTAGTGTATATGAGTAAAATTACCTTTGATAGCCTAGTGAGTCAACATCAAATATGATGAGACATAATAGAGATAAAGTAAAAGCTCCTATAATTTTGGTTAGAGCTTTAGAAATCATTTTAGAATTCAGAGAGGAAAAAAATAAATTATTTTAAATATTCAATATAATTTTAATTATTATTTTAATTATTTATCATTTATTTTTATAAAAATATTAATTACAAAATAAATTATTACTGAGACAGATATATTTTAAATTAAACCGGTACATGCTAAATAATAAAGAATAAATCTCATTTTTTTTCCATTTAAATTTTATATATTCAAATTTAATTATTTATTTGTTTATTTTTATATAAATATTAATTACAAAATAAATTATGAGTTACACAAATATAATTTATATAAATTATTTTTCATCAAAATCATATAGATAAACTTTTTAAAAGAAAAAAAAATTTCAAAACAAAAAGTTAATATATAGTAATATATTTTGCTTATCTTCTGAATCATTTTAGGTTTTGTAATTATATTATAATTGATATCTATCTTATTAATAATAGATTATTAATTTAATTTTTGATCATTATTAGAATATTTATCAATAAAATAGTTTATATTGAATTTATATCATATATATATATATAATGATTATTATAACTAAATATTGAATTCACTTTTGAAAAAAATTAAAAAATTATTATATTTTCAAAGGTTATAACCTTAAAAAATGAGAAGAAATAATAAAAATAAATTTTTTGTTATTTCATTTTTTAAATAAAACCTATAAATCATTAAATGCTTACTTACTTAAAATAGTAAGCTCATAAATCCCGAAACCCCTAAATACATAAACCTTTTAACAATTATATACTACATAATAAAAAATAAATTTCATTTTTATTTCTTTTTATTATAATTTTAAATATTCATTTTAATTATTTATAGTTTAATTTTTTAGAAAAATTAATTACAAAGTAAATTTCGAGAAAGACAAATATTATTTAAATAATTTATTTTTTTTTAAATATATGCTTATAAAAAGAAGGAAAATTATAAAAATTAAGTATTATTATTTAGTGATATATTTTGATTTGATTTTGAATCATTTTGTGTAATGTAAATATATTTTTATTAATATTTATATTATTAAAAATAGTTTATTAATTTAATTTTTGATCATATTATAATATCTATCATTAAAATTATTTATATTGAATTTATATGATATATAATTAGTAAAATTAATATAATAATACATGGTATTCACATTTCAAAAAATTTTAAAAATTATTTTCTTTTCAAAGGTTATAACCTTTGAAAATAAAAAAAAATCTAAAAAAAAAATTTTTATTTTTATTATATAAATAAAACCTATAAACCACTAAATACCTAAAAACATAAATTCATAAACTCCTAAATGACAAAACTCCTAAATAATCAAACCATTAAACTGGGATAACACATATAATAAATCATATATCTCAATTTAATTTGTATTCATTATAATTTTAAATATTCATTTTAATTATTTATTAGTTTTTTTTATAGAAATATTAATTACAAAATAAATAATAAGCGTGACAACTATAATTTTAATAATTTATTTTTAATCAAAAAAAATATATATAAGCTTATAAAAAGAAGTACAGATTTAAAAACAAAAAATTATTATTTAGTAATATATTTTACTTTGATTTTGAATCATTATATATATGTTTTGCAATTATATTTTAATTGCTATCAATCTTATTAAGAATAGTTTATTAATTTATTATTTGATCAATTTTATAATATCCAACAATAAAAATACTTATATTGAATTTAAATGTCTTATAATTATTAAGATTATTAAAACTAAATATTATATTTACATTTTAAAAAAATTTAAAAATTATTATATTTTAAAAGGTTATAACCTTCAAAAATGATAAAAAAACACAAAAATAATTTTTTTATTATTTTATTATTTAAATAAAACTTATAAACCACTAAATGCCTAAACATTTAAATCACTAGACTCCTAAACCCCAAAACCCCCTAAATACTTAAACCATTAAACCTATATAACCTAAATAATAAATAATAAATCTTATTTTTATTTGTATTCATTATAATTTTAAATATTCATTTTAATTATTTTTTAGTTTATTTTTATAGAAATATTAATTACAAAATAAATAATGAGTGAGACATATATAATTTAAATAAATTATTTTTTAAGAAAAAAAATATAAGCTTATAAAAATAAACAAAATTTCAAAAATTTAAAATTTTATTTAGTAATATAATTTACTTTGATTTTGAATTATTTTGGGTTCTGCAAATATATTTTAATTAATATTTGTCTTATTAATAATAGTTTATTAATTTATTTGTTGATCATCAAAATAATATATATTAATTAATTTTTTATACTGAATTTACATCAAATATAATTATTAAGATTATTATAACAAAGTATCATATTCATATTTTAGAACTATTAAAAAATTATTATATTTTCAAAGGTTATAACCTTTGAAAATCACGAAAATTCATAAAAATAAATTTTTTGTTATTTCATTGATTAAATAAAACCTTTAAATCAATAAATAAAACCTATATGTGTAAACATATAAATCAATAATTTCATTAACCCCAAAACCACAATAAACTTAAACCATTAAATAGGTATACCCTATATAATAAATCATAAATCTCATTTTTATTAGTATTCATTATAATTTTATAAATACATTTTAATTATTTATTAATTTATTTATTTTGAAATATAAATTAAAAAATAAATCAATAGTGAGACAAATATAATTTAAATAATTTATTTCTCATCAAAAAATATATAAGCTTATAAATGGATACAAAAATTTAAAAATTTAAAATTAATATTTAGTAAAATATTTAACTTTGATTTTGAATCATTTTAGGTTTTGCAAATATATTTTAAACAATTTTTATCTTATTAATAATTGTTTATTAATCTTTTGTATGATCAGTATTATAATATATATCAATATTATTGTTTATATTGAATTTACATGATATATAATTGTTAAGATTATCATAACTAAATATAGTATTCACATTTAAAAAAACTTTAAAAATTGTTATAGTTTCAAATGTTATATCATTCAAAAATGAGAACAAATAACAAAAAAAAATTTTTTGTTATTTTATTTTTTAAATAAAACCTATAAACAACTAAATGCCTAAACACTTAAATCACTAAATTCTTAAATCCCAAAACTCCTAAATATATAATCTTTTAAACCTATATATTTTATCTTATTAATAATAGTTTTATTTAATATCTATCTTATTAATATATTTTACTTTGATTTTGAATCATTTTAGGTTTTGCAAATAAATTTTATTTAATATCTTTCTTATTAATAATAGTTTATTAATTTATTTTATTATCGTCATCATAATATCTATAAAAAATTATTTATAGTGAATTTACATAATATATAATTATTTAGATTATTATAACAAAATAATATGTTCACATTTTAAAAAAATTTAAAAATTATTATTTTGTCAAAGGTTATAACCTTTGAAAATAAGAAAAAATAAAAAAATAAATTTTTTGTTATTAGATTTTTTTAAAAAAATCTATAAACCACAAAATACCTAAATTCTTAATGACTAAACTCCTAAACCCTGAAGCCCATAAATACATAAGCCTTTAAATTAGTTTACTCTGAATAAGAAATAATAAATCTCATTTTTATTACTATTCATAATAATTTTATATATTCATTTTAATTATTTATCAGTTTATTTTTATAGAACTATTAATTACAAAATAAATTATTTGTGAGATAGATATAATATAAATAATTTATTTTTCATCAAAAAAATATAATATCATAAAAAGATGAAAAATTTTTAAAACAAAATATTATTATTTTGTAATTTATTTTACTTTAATTTTGAATAATTTTAGATTTTGCAATTATATTTTAATTTATATCATTCTAATTAATAATAGTTTATTAATTTATTTATTGATCATTATTATAATATCTATTAATAAAATTATTCATATTGATTTTACATTATATATAATTAACAAGGTTATTATAACTAAATATTATATTAACATTTTAAAAAAAAAATTAAAAATTATTATATTTTCAAGGGTTATAACCTTCAAAAATTAGATAATATCACTTAAGGAATAAACACTTAAATGACTAATACCCAAAACACCAAAATACTTAAACCATTAAACATGTATATGGTGAATAATAAATAATAAATCTCAATTTAATTTGTATTCAGTATAATTTTAAATATTTATTTTAATTATATATTTGTTTTTTTATAGAATTATAAATTACAAAATAAATTATGAGGAAGACAAATATAATTTAAATTATTTATTTTTAATAACAAAAATATAAACTTATAAAAAAGCAGATTATTAAAAAAAATAATTATTTAGTAATATATAATTTGATTTTGAATAAATTTAGATTTTGCAAATAAGTTTTAAATAATATCGATCTAAATAATAATTGTTTATTAATTTATTTATTGAAAATTCTTATAATATCTAGCAATGTGAATATTTATATTGAATTTAAATGTCTTATATTTATTAAGATTATTATAACTAAATATTATATTTACATTTGAAAAAAATTTAGAAATTTTTATATTTTCAAAGGTTATAACCTTCAAAAATTAGAAAAAAAAATAAAAATAAATTTTTTGTTATATCATTGTTTAAATAAAACTTATAGACCACTAAATGCATAAAAACTTAAATCTATAAACTCCTAAACACAAAAGCCCGTGAATACTTAAAACTTTAAACTCGTAAACCTTAAATATAATTTAAATAATTTATTTTTCATCAAAAAAAAATATAATCTTATAAAATGAGGCAAAAATTAAAAAACAAAAATTATTATTTAGTAATAAATTTACTTTGATTTCTAATCATTTTAGTTTTTGTAATTAAATTTTAATTTATATATATAATATTAATAATAGTTTATTAATTTATTTTTTGATAATTGATATAATATCTATCAATAAAATTGTTTATATTTAGTTTCTATTATATATTATTATAATAATTATTATTACTAAATATTGTATTCACATTTTTAAAATATTTTTAAAATTATTATATTTTCAAAGGTTATAATCTTTCAAAATTTGAAAAAATATCAAAAATAATTTATTTGTTATTTCATTGTTTAAATAAAACATATAAACTACTAAATGCCGAAATACTTAAATGAATATATTCTAAATCTCAAAAACCTAAAATATATAATTTTTTTAATCAGATATATCCTAAATAATAAACAATAAATCTCATTTTTATTTTTTTCATTATAATTTTAAATATTCATTTTAATTATTTATTTGTTTATTTTTATATAAATATTAATTAAAAAATAAATTATGAGTTAACACTTATAATATATATAAATTATTTTTCATCAAAAAAAAATATAGATAAACTTTATAAAAGAAAAAAAAATTAAAAACAAAAAATTATTATATAATAATATAATTTGCTTTGCTTCTGAATCTTTAATGGTTTTGTAATTATATTTTAATTGATATCTATCTTATTAATAATAGATTATTAATTTATTTTTTGATCATTATTAAAATATCTATCAATAAAATTATTTAAATTGAATTTATATGAAATATAAATATAATGATTATTATTACTAAATATTGAATTCACTATTGAAAAAAATTAAAAAATTATTATATTTTCAAAGTTTATAAGATTTGAAAATATCAAAAAATAGAAAAAATAAATTTTTTGTTTATTTATTTTTTAAATAAAACATATAACCACTAAATGCATACACAATTCAATCAGTAAACTTATAAACCTCGTAATGACTAAATACATAAACCATTAAACCCCGATATACTACTTAATAATTAATAAATCTAATTTTTATTTCTATTTTTATAATATTAAATATTTATTTTAATTATTTATTAGTTTATTCTATAGAAATATTTATAACAAAATAAATTATGAGTGCGAGAAATATAATTTAAATAATTTTTTTTAATCAATAAAAGTATTTACGCTTATAAAAGAAGTATAAATTTAAAAATTAAAAATTATAATCAAGTAATATAAGTTACTTTAATTTTGAATCAATTTGGGTTTTGTAAATATTTTTTAATTAATATCTATCTTAATATTAATAGGTTATAAATTTAATTTTTGATCATTATTATAATATCTATCAATAAAATTATTTATATTAAATTTATATGATATATAATTATTAATATTATTATAACAAAATATTCTATTTAAAGTTCAAAAAATTTTAAATATTATTATATATTCAGATGTTATAACCAATAAAAATGATAAAAAATTATAGAAATTTATTTTGTTATTTTATATTTTTAAATAAAACTTATAAACCACTAAAAGCATAAAAAAATAAATCGCTAAACATCTAACGATAAAACATATAAATACTTAAATCATTAAACTTGTATACATTAATAATAAATCATAAATCTCATTTTAATTTTTATTCAGTGTAATTTTAAATTTTTATTTTAATTATTTATAAATTTATTTTATAGAAATATTAATTACAAAATAAATTATTAGTGAGACAGATCTATTTTATATAATTTATTTTTTATCAAAAAAATTATATATGCTTATAAAAAGAGGCAAAATTTTAAAAACAAAAATGTATTATTTTGTAATATATTTTATTTTGATTTTGAATCATTTTAGTTTTTGTAATTATATTTTATTTTATATCATTCTTATAAATAATAGTTTAATAATTTTTTATTGATCATTATTATAATATCTATTAATAAAATTATTTATATTGAGTTTAGATTATATATAATTATTAAGAATATTATAACTAAATATTATATTAACATTTAAAAAAAATTAAAAATTATTATATTTTCAAAAATTACTTATGTCCTAACACTTAAATCACTAAACCCCAAAACACCTATATACTTAAACCATTAAACTAGTATATCCTGTATAATAAATAATAAATCTCAATTTTATTTGTATTCATTATATTTTTAAAAATTCATTTTAATTATTTATTAGTTTATTTTTATAGAATTATAAATTAAAAATAAATTACTTGGAAGACAACTATAATTTAAATAATTTCCTTTTAATAACAAAAAATATAAACTTATAAAAAGAAACAAAACAACAAAAAAATTATTATTTAGTATTATATTTTACTTTGATTTTGAATAAATTTACATTTTTCAAATATATTTTAAAAAATATCTATCTTATAATAATAGTTTATTAATTTATTTTTTGATCATTAATATAATATCTATATATATTTTTTGAATTAACATGATATATTTTATTTGTAAATATATTTTTTGATCATTAATAATTCAATATAATTGTTTATTTTGAATTAACATGATATATAATTATAATGATTATCATAACTAAATATAGTATTCACATATATAAATAATTTAAAAATTGTTATATTTTCAATGGTTATAACCTTCAAAAATGAGAAAATATAACAAAAATAAATTTTTTGTTATATCATTGTTTAAATAAAACTTATAAACCATTAAATGCCTATATACATAAATATCTAAACTTCTAAACACCGAAGCCCCTAAATATCTAAACCTTTAAACTTGTAAACCTTAAATATAATTTAAATAATTTATATAAATATTAATTACGAAATAAATTATGAGTGATACAAATATAATTTAAATAATTTATTTTTTATCAAAAAATATATAATCTTATTAAATGAGGCAAATACTAAAAATCAAAAGTATTATTTAGTAATAAATTTACTTTGATTTTGAATCATTTTAGGTGTTTTAATTATATTTTAATTTATATCTATCATATTAATAATAGTTTATTAATTTATTTTTTGATAATTGATATAATATTATCAATAAAATTGTTTATATTTAGTTTATATTATATATAGTGATAATTATTATTATTACTAAATATTGTATTCACATTTGTAAAAAATTTAAAAATTATTATATTTTCAAATGTTATGACATTTGAAAATTTAAAAAAATATCATAAATAAATTTGTTGTTATTTCATTGTTTAAATAAAAGCCATAAACCATTAAATTCCTAAATACTTAAATCAAAAAGTTGTAAATCTCGAAAACCCTAAATAGATATATATTTTAAACATGTATATCCTAACAAATAAATAATAAATCTCATTTTTATTTTTTTCATTATAATTTTAAATATTCATTTTAATTATTTATTTGTTTATTTTTATATAAATTTTAATTACAAAATGAATTATAAGTTAGACAAATATAATTTATATAAATTATGATTCAACAAAAAAATATAGATAAACTTATTAAAAGAATAAAAAAATTAAAAACAAAAAATTATTATATAGTAATATATTTTACTTTGTTTATGAATCAATTTAGGTTTTGTAATTATATTTTAATTGATATCTAACTTATTAATAATAGATTATTAATTTATTTTTTGATCATTATTATAATATTTATCAATAAAAATATTTATATTTAATTTATATGATATATAAATTTAATTATTATTATTACTAAATATTGTATTCACTTTTGAAAATAATTTTAAAATTATTATATTTTCAAAGTTTATAACCTTTGAACATGTGAAAAAACAAAAAAAAATATTTCTTTATTATTTCATTGTTTAAATAAAACCTATAAATCACTAAATGCCTAAACACTTAAATTAATACACTACAAAAAGTCGATAACCCTATATAGATAATTGTTTAAATGTGTATACCCTAAATAATAATTAATAAATCTCATATTTATTTGTTTTCAATATAATATAAAATTTCATTTTGTTTATTTAGTTTTTTATTTATATATACATATTAATTATAAAATAAATTATGAGTTAAAATATAATTTATAAAAATTATTTTTCATCAAAAAATAGATAAGCTTAAAAAAGAATAAAAATTTAAAAACAAATAATTATTATTAAGTAATATATTTTGCTTTCATTTTTAATCATTTTAGGTTTTGATATTATATTTTAAGTAAAATCAATCTTATTCATATAAAATTTTTAATTTATTTTTTGATAATTATTAGAATATCTATCAATAAAATTGTTTATATTGAATTTATATGATATATAATTATTATGATTATTATAAATAAATATTTATTCACTTTTCAAAAAATTTTAATATTATTATATTTTCAAAGGTTATAACCTTTGAAAATATCAAAAAATAATAAAAATATTTTTTTTTATTTTTTTCTTAAATAAAAACTATAAACAACTAAATTCATACACAGTTAAATCTGTAAACTCCTAAACCACGTAATGCCTAAATACATAAACCATTAAGCTGCTATATACTACTTAATTATTAATAAATCTAATTTTTATTTTTATTTATTATAATTTTAAATATTCATTTTAATTATTTATTAGTTTATTTTTATAGAAATATTTATTACAAAATAAATTATGAGTGTGGAAATAAAATTTAATTAATTTATTTTTAATAAAAAAAATAACGCTTATAAAATAAGTATAAATTTAAAAATTAAAAATTATTATCCAATAATATATTTTACTTTAATTTTGAATCAATTTGTGTTTTGTAAATATTTTTTAATTAATATCTATCTTTTTATTTATAGGTTATTAATTTAATTTTTGATCATTCTTATATTATCTATCAATAAAATTATTTATATTGAATTTATATGATATATAATTATTAATATTATTATAACTAAATATTATATTCACATTTCAAAAAATTGTAAATATTATTATATTTTCAAAGTTTATACCCTATGAAAATGATAACAAATTATAGAAAATTTTTTGTTATTTTATTTTTTAAATAAAACCTATAAACCACTAAAAGCCTAAAAACATAAATTGCTAAACTCCTAAATGACAGAACCTCTAAATACTTATTCCGTTAAACTGGTATAGATTAATAATAAATAATAAATCTCATTTTAAATTTTATTCAGTATAATTTTAAATTTTTATTTTAATTATTTAACACTTTATTTTTATAGAAATATTAATTACAAAATAAATTATTTGTGAGACAAATCTAATTTAAATCAAAATAGTATCCCTAAATAATAAATAATAAACCTCATTTTTTTTCATTATAATTTTAAATATTCATTTTAATTATTTATTTGTTTATTTATATATAAATATTAATTACAAAATAAATTGAGCTAGACAAAAAAAAATTATATAAATTATTTTTCATCAAAAATTTATTGATAAACTTTTTAAAAAAAAAATTTTTCAAAACAAAAATTTATTATATAGTATTATATTTTTCTTTGCTTCTGAATCATTTTAGGTTTTGTAATTATATTTTAATTGATATCTATCTTACTAATAATAGATTATTAATTTATTTTTTGATCATTATTAGAATATTTATCAATAAAATTGTTCATATTGAATTTACATGGTATATAATTATAAAGGTTATTATAACTAAATATTATATTAACATTTGAAAATAATTTAAAAATTATTATATATTTAAATGTTATCATCTTTGAAAATGAGATAATCACAAAAATAAATTTTTTTGTTATTTTATTGTTTATATAAAACCTATAAACTACTAAATGCCTAAACGCTTAAATCATTAAACTCCTAAACCCCAAAACCCTTAACTACATAAACATTTAAACCTTCTTTAAATGTTTATGTATTTATAAATTATATAAAAATATTTATCAATAAATAAAAGTTTATTAATTTATTTTTTGATCATTATTATATTTATATTTGTTTTATTAATATCTATCAATAAAATTGTTTATTTTTAATTTACATGTTATATAATTATTAAGTTTATTATATTTAAATATTGTATTTACATTTTAAAAAAATTTAAAAATTATTATATTTATAAAGTTTATAACCTTCAAAATAGATAAAAAAATTGAAAAATAATTTTTATGTTATTTCATTATTTAAATAAAACATATAAACTACTAAATGCCAAAAAACTAAAATCACTAAACTCTTAAACTCTTAAATACTTAAACCATTAAACCGGTATACCCTAAATAATTAATCATAAAAATCATTTTTATTTTTATTCATTATAATTTTAATAATAATTTTAATTATTTATTAGTTTATTTTTATAGAAATATTAATTGCAAAATAAAATTATGAATGAGACAAATATAATTTAAATAATTTATCATCATCGAAAAAATTTATAAGCTTATAAAAAGAATAAAAAATTTAAAAATAAAAAATTATTATTTAGTAATATATTTTACTTTGTTTTTGAATCATTTCAGGTTTTTCAAATATATTTTAATTAATATCTATCTTATTAATAATAGTTTATTTTTATCTATTTTATGAACAGTATTATAATATCGATCAATAAAATTATTTATATTGAATTTACATGATATTTAATTTGTATGATTATTATAATTAAATATTGTATTAACATTTGAAAAAAAATTAATTATTATTATATTTTCTATGGTTATAAGCTTGAAAATGGGAAAATATCAAAAAAATAATTTTGTTGTTATTTAATTATTTGAATAAAACCTATAAACCACAAAATATCTAAATACTTAAATTACTAAACTCCTAAACCGTGATACTGCTGCACCACACACACATAGCGACGGACCACAATACACACGTGCACATATTATTGTCCATTTTGGTGTAGCATTTAGAGGGGACAGCTAATTCCTGGAAGCAACCAGAAGTATGGGCCACCAGCTTATAGAGGGCCGTACTAGCAAACAAGGATGATAACATTCAGACAACTGACGAGACTGAGCAAAGCGGTCGAGAGTAAACCCAAGAGTAGCTCGGAGTGGGTCTAACTAGCCTTATCAGACAGCATAGAGGGCCACCCAACTATCGCCCAACACGAGTAGCAAATAATCCATGATTAATTGGAGAGCCATCAAAATCTGAAGCCTCACCAAGAAGGACTAGTAAGTAATGGAGTCCATACCAGCCACATGGGAGAGAAAGATTCAAACTTTTATTTTATGTTTGTAGTCATTTTGTATTTTGGACTTTATATGCACCATGTACTTGTATAGACAGATCACGACATACTCACACACACAATTTTGTCTCTTCTCTATGTAGCATGCAATGAGGGAAACTAGACCTATGAGTATCTCTAAGTGGTGCCCGCTAATGCATTTTATAAATACACATTAGGTGATGCAACACTCCCGGGAGCAGAAGACCCATCTTTATAGCATTTTGTAATTTTACTTATATTCTAGGTTGGTTGTACACGTAGATAATTAGACTATGAGATGGACCTCATCACACATGCACACCAATGCATGCATATTTTTTGATATTTTGTCGGTGCAACATACAGCCACTTCTTGGAGCTCGAGGAGTAAGCATTCTAACCCAAGAGATACTCTTTTGAGGATCATTGTAGCTCAAGAATGTGTATTTCAAAGGTGAGAATGAATTGACTATGTGCCGTAGATATGGACTTGTGGATTTATGGGTATTTAGTTTAACATGTATTTTATTGCATAAGAATGACATAGGCAAATGCTTGATGTTGCATGTCACAGACATGCACAATCTTATATTTGCATAGTTTTAATATTGTGCATCATTCAGGTTCCTCCAAAAGGCTTGGACAAATCCGAATGGAAAGGAGGAAGTTCGCATAATGACTCAATGCCAACTCTGAAGTCTGGGAATGCCAGGTGATTTTAGTTGTATTCGTATGCTTCGAATTATTAGGCATTATTTTTTTATGTATTTTATGCATAGAATCATTAAGGTGCATAGGATTTGGTGGGTTGGTCTAAATTATTCAGTTTTTTAGTCTCTTGTAAGTTGTGTGCCTAAATGATAAATAAAGTGTATATTTTCCAAAAAAAAAACAAAAAAAACCATAAACCATAAACTTTAAATCCTAAACCTTAAACCATAAACTATAACCCCAACCCATAAAACCTAAATCCTAAATCTCATGTTTTGTACTTTTATAATCAAATGACTAAGTGTTAAATTTAAATTGAAATTCACAACGTTTAGTAATGTCACAGATTTATCTTTTTGTATATGTAACACAAAGATTTACTCTAGGGGTGAGTTATGGATTCAGTCTCTTTCTTGCTTTAGATTATTGTAGCATTAGCAATGGTCATGATTGTATATTTTATCTCTAGAACACGAAATCATATCGATCAGAATATGCCATAACTTGTGTCGCTCTGTTGAACATATTGTTATGGCACTAAGAATGATCATGAATACATATTTAATCACTATAATACTGGGTCATAGTATTGGATATGACCATAGCTTGTGCATTTTATCTTTATATTGTAAAGTCATTGCACTAGGAATGATTGTAACTTTGGACATTCCTCAAGAGCAAAAGTCATGACCCTAGATATAGTTAAAGCTCGACTACTACTCTTTATAACTTTCTTTAGCTAAAATTCTTGGGATTGGAAATATCACTATGGCTTTTTCCTTTGATTTGTGACCTCAAGTGTCAATATGCAAGACTTATATTTAGAGCAATGATTAAAACCTTTTATACATTTGAATATGATTCATTACGCCTTTTTTGGGTATTGTGAGCTTGTATACATAACTCATTTAATATAAAAAGAAAGAAATGATACTTTTCATATCCATGAGGATATAAAAAAAGGCTTAGACATGCCAATTTACACCTTTTTGGGTATTGCGAGCTTGTATACATAACTCATTTAATATAAAAAGAAAGAAATGATACTTTTCATATCCACGAGGATATAAAAAAAGGCTTAGATATGCCAATAAAATAATTTTTTTGATTCTTGATTGAAAGAGAGCCCAAACTTCTTGCCCTCCTCAAACCACCCTCGGGCTAGTTTGTTCTAATAGCTTACAAGGTCGTTATTTTTTTAGAGGTGAATTATGTTTTAAAAAAATTGCTTTGAGTGTGTGCCTGAGACATATTTTAGAAGAAATTACAATAATCAATATAAATAACATCCTCAACAACTAGCTATTTCAACACATAGGGGTACAACTTTGGTTTAGTCTGTTAGCGTGCATGAGTCAAATTACCTTTGATAGCCCAGTGATTCAACATCAAATATGATGAGACATAATAGAGATAATGTAAAAGCTCCTATTATTTTGGTTAAAGCTTTAACAATAATTCTAGAGTTGAGAGAGGAACAAAATAAATTATTTTAATTATTCAGTATAATTTTAATTAATTATCAGTTTATTTTTATAGAAATATTAATTACAAAATAAATTATTAGTGAGACTGATCTAATTTAAATTAAACAGGTATATCCTCTATAATAAAGAATAAATCTCATTTTTTTTCCATTTTAATTTTAAATATTCAAATTTAATTATTTATTTGTTTATTTTAATATAAATATTTATTACAAAATAAATTATGAGTTACACAAATAAAATTTATATAAATTATTTTTCATCAAAATAATATATATAAACTTTTTAAAAGAAAAACAAAATTCAAAACAAAAAATTATTATATAGTAAGATATTTTAATTTGCTTATGAATCATTTTAGGTTTTGTAAATATATTTTAATTGATATCTATCTTATTAATAAAATATTATTAATTTATTTTTTCATCATTATTAGAATATTTATGAATAAAAATGTTTATATTGAATTTATATGAAATATAAATATAATGATTATTTTAACTAAATATTGTATTCACTTTTGAAAAAATTTTAAAATTATTATATTTTCAAAGGTTATAAACTTTGAAAATGTTAAAAAATAAAAAAAAATAAATTTTTTATTATTTCATTTTTTAAATAAAAACTTTATATCATTAAAAGCTTACTTACTTAAATTAGTAAGCTCTTAAATCCCAAAACCCCTAAATACATAAACCCTTTAATAGCTATATACTACTTAATAAATAATAACGCACATTTTTATTTCTATTTATTATAATTTTAAATATTAATTTTAATTATTTATAGTTTAATTTTTTAGAAAAATTAATTACAAAATAAACTTCGAGTGAGACATATATTATTTAAATAATTTATTTTTTTTTTAAAATATATGCTTATAAAAACAAGGAAAATTATAAAAATTAAATATTATTATTTAGTGATATATTTTGATTTGATTTTGAATCATTTTGTGTTATGTAAATATATTTTAATTAATATTTATCTTATTAATAATAGTTTATTAATTTAATTTTTGATTATTATTATTTTATCTATCATTAAAAATATTTATATTGAATTTATATGATATATAATTAGTAAGATTAATATAATTATACATGGTATTCACATTTCAAAAAATTTTAAAAATTATTTTATTTTCAAAGGTTATAACCTTTGAAAATCAGATAAAATCAAAAATAGAATTTTAAATTTGTATTATATAAATAAAACCTATAAACCACTAAATAATCAAACCATTAAACCGGCATACCCTATATAATAAATCATAAATCTCATTTTAATTTGTATTTATTATAATTTTAAATATTCATTTTAATTATTTATTAGTTTATTTTTTAGATAAATATCAATCACAAGATAAATAATGAGTGAGACAAATATAATTTTAATAATTTATTTTTAATCAAAAAAAAAGCTTATATAAAGAAGTAAAAATTTTAAAAAAAATTATTATTTAGTAATATATTTTACTTTGATTTTGAATCATTATATATAGGTTTTGCAATTATATTTTAATTGAGATCAATCTTATTAAAAATAGTTTATTAATTTATTATTTGATCATTTTTATAATATCGAACAATAAAATTACTTATATTCAATTAAAACGTCTTATAATTCTTAAGTTATTATAACTAAATATTATATTTACATTTGAAAAAAATTTAAAAATTATTATATTTTAAAAGGTTATAACCTTCAAAAATGATAAAAAATCACAAAAATAATTTTTTTATTATTTTATTATTTAAATTAAACTTATAAACCTCTAAATGCCTAAACATTTAAATCTCTAGACTCCAAAACCCCAAAACCCCCTAAATACTTTAACCATTAAACCTATATAACCTAAATAATAAATATTAAATCTCATTTTTATTTGTATTCATTATAATTTTAAATATTCATTTTAATTATTTTTTAGTTTATTTTTATAGCAATATTAATTACAAAATAAATAATGAGTGAGACATATATAATTTAAATAAATTATTTTTTATGAAAAAAAATAAGCTTATAAAAATAAACAAAATTTCAAAAATTTAAAATTTTATTAAGTAATATAATTTACTTTGATTTTGAATTATTTTTGGTTCTGCAAATATATTTTAATTAATATCTATCTTATTAAAAATAGTTTATTAATTTATTTTTTGATCGTTATTATAATATATATTAATACAATTTTTTATTTTGAAACTATAACAAATATAATTATTAAGATTCTTATAACTAAGTATTGTATTCATATTTTAGAACTATTAAAAAATTATTATATTTTTAAAGGTCTTAACCTTTGACAATGACGAAAATTCATAAAAATAAATTTTTTGTTATTTCATTGATTAAATAAAACCTATAAACACTAAAATGTGTAAATATATAAATCAATAAACTTTTTTAACCCCAAAACCACAAGAAACTTAAACAATTAAATAGTTATACCTTAAATAATAAATCATAAATCTCATTTTTTTTAGTATTCATTTGAATTTTTAATATAAATTTTAATTATTTATTAGTTTAATTTTATAGAAATATAAATTAAAAAATAAACTTATTGTGAGACAAATATAAATTGAATTATTTATTTTTCATTAAAAAATATATAGGCTTATAAATATATACAAAAATTTAAAAATTTAAAATTAATATTTTGTAAAATATCACTTTGATTTTGAGACATTTTAGGTTTTGTAAATATATTTTAAACATTATTTATCTTATTAATAATAGGTTATTACTTTTTTATGATCATTATTATAATAAATATCAATAAAAAAGTTTATATTGAATTTATATGATATATAATTATTATGCTTATTATAACTTCATATTGTATTCACTTTTCTAAAAAAAATTTAAAAATTATTATATTTTCAAAGGTTATAACCTTCAAAAATGAGAAAAAATAACAAAAATAATTTTTTTTATTTTATATTTTATATAAAACCTATAAACCACTAAATGACTAAATACTAAAATGACTAAACTCCTAAACCCTGAAGCCCATAAATACTTAAAACATTAAATTAGTATAGTCTAAATAATAAATAATAAATCTCAATTTTATTAGTATTCATTATAATTTTAAATATTCATTTTAATTATTTATCAGTTTATTTTTATAGAAATATTAATTACAAAATAAATTATCAGTGCGACATATATAATTAAAATAATTTATTTTTCATCAAAAAAAATTCTCATAAAAAGAGGCAAAATTTTAAAAATAAAAAATTATTATTTAATAATATATCTTATTCTGATTTTGAATTATTTTATATTATACAATTATATTTTAATTTATATCATTCTTATAAATACAAGTTTATTAATTTATTTATTGATCATTATTATAATATCTATCAATAAAATTATTTATATTGAGTTTACATTATATATAATTATTATGATTATTATAACTAATATTATATTCACATTTAAAAAAAATTAACAATTATTATATTTTCAAAGGTTACAACCTTCAAAAATTAAAAAAATAATAAAAAAATTAAATTTTGTGTTTTTTCATTCTTAAAAAAAATATAAATCACTAAAGGTCTAAACAATTAAATCACTAAACTTCTAAACCACAAAACACCTAAATACTTAAACCATTAAATCGGTATATCCTGAATAATAAATAATAAATCTCAATTTTATTTGTATTCATTATAATTTTAAATATTTATTTTAATTATTTAGTAGTTTATTATTATAGAATTATAAATTACAAAATAACTTATGAGTAAGACAAATATAATTTAAATATTTTATTTTTAATAACAAAATATAAAGTTATAAAAAAAGCAAAACATTAAAAAAACTATTATTTAATAATATATTTTACTTTGATTTGAATAAATTTAGATTTTGCAATTACTTTTTAAATAATAACTATTTTATTAATTTTTTAGATCATAATTATAATATCCTGCAATATAATTATTTATATTGAATTTAAATGAATTATAATTATGAAGATTATTATAAATAAATAATATATTTACATTTGAAAAAAATTTAAAAATTATTATATTTTCAAAGGATATAATCTTCACAAATTAGAAAAAATATTATAAATAAATTTTTTGCTATATCAGTGTTTAAATAAAACTTATAAATCACTAAATGCATAAACACTTAAACATCTAAACTCCTAAACACAAAAGCCCCTAAATACTTAAACGTTTAAACTCGTAAACCTTAAATATAATTCAAATAATTTATTATAATATTAATTACAAAATAAATTATTAGTGATACAAACATAATTTAAATAAATTATTTTTCATCAAAAAAATATATAGCTTATAAAAAGAAGCAAAACCTAAAAAACAAAAATTATTATTTAGTAATAAATTTTACTTGGATTTTGAATAATTTTAGGTTTTGCATTAATATTTTAATTTATATCCATCATAATAATAATAACATATTAATTTATTTTTTGATAATTGATATCATATCTATGAATAAAATTGTTTATATTTAGTTTAAATTATTTATA
Source organism: Sapria himalayana (assembly GCA_029783825.1). Classification (NCBI taxonomy): domain Eukaryota; kingdom Viridiplantae; phylum Streptophyta; class Magnoliopsida; order Malpighiales; family Rafflesiaceae; genus Sapria; species Sapria himalayana. Next base: position 21,851 of record JAREIK010000140.1, on the reverse strand, counting down.
ATTATAATGCTTATTATTACTAAATATTGTATTCACATTTTTAAAAAATTTTAAATTATTATATTGTCAAAGGTTATAACCTTTAAAAATGTGAAAAAATATCAAAAATAATTATTTTGTAATTTCAATTTTTAAACAAAACTTATAAACCACTAAATGCCTAAAAACATAAATCGCTAAAGTCCTAAACGACAAAACATCTAAATACTTAAAATATTAAACTGGTATACATTAATAATAATTCATAAATATCTTTTTAATTTTTATTCAGTATAATTTTAAATTTTTATTTTAATTATTTATCAGTTTATTTTTTATTGAAATATTAATTACAAAATAAATTTTTAGTGAGACAGATATAATTTAAATTAAACTGGAATACCCTAAATAATAAAGAATAAATCTCATTTTTTTTCATTATAATTTTAAATATTCATTTTAATTATTTATTTGTTTATTTTTATATAAATATTAATTAAAAAAATAAATTATCAGTTAGACAAATATAATTTATATAAATTATTTTTGATCAAAAAAATATAGATAAACTTATTAAAAGAAAAAAAAATTATAAACAAAAAATTATTATATTATAATATAATTTGCTTTGCTTCTGAATCATTATAGGTTTTGTAATTATATTTTATTTGATATCTATCTTATTAATAATAGATTATTAATTTATTTTTTGATCATTATTAGAATATTTATCAATAATCTTGTTTATATTGAATTTATATGATATATAAATATAATGATTATTATAACTAAATATTGAATTCACTTTTGAAAAAAATTTAAAAATTATTATATTTTCAAAGGTAATAACCTTTGAAAATATAAAAAAATAATAAAAAGAAATATTTTGTTATTTTAATTTTTAAATAAAACTTATAAACCACTAATTGCATACACAATTAAATTAGTAAACTCCTAAAGCCCGTAATGCCTAAATACATAAAGCATTAAACCGCTATAGACTACTTAATAATTAAGAAATCTAATTTTTATTTCAATTTATTATAATTTTAAATATTCATTTTAATTATTTATTAGTTTATTTATATATAAATTTTTATTACAAAATAAATTGTGAGTGCAACAAATATAATTTAAATTATTTATTTTTAATAAACAAATAGTTACACTTATAAAAGAAGTAAAAATTTAAAAATTAAAAATTTTTATCAAATAATATTTTTTACTTTAATTTTGAATCAATTTGGGTTTTGTAAATATTTTTTAATGAATATCTATCTAATTATTAATAGTTTATTAATTTAATTTTTGATCTTTATTATAATATCTATCAATAAAATTGTTTATATTAAATTTATATGATATATAATTATTAATATTATTATAACTAAATATTGTATTCACATTTCAAAAAATTTTAAATATTATTATATTTTCAAAGGTTATAACCTATGAAAATGACAAAAAATTAAAATATTTTTTTGTTATTTTATTGTTTAAATAAAACCTATAAACCACTAAATGCCTAAAAACCTAAATCGCTAAACTTTTAAAAGACAAAACCTCTAAATACTTAAACCATAAAACTAGTATACATTAATAATAAATCATAAATATCATTTTAATTTTTATTCAGTATAATTTTAAATTTTTATTATAATTATTTATCAGTTTATTTTTATAGAAATATTAATTACAAAATAAATTATTAGTGAGACAGATCTAATTTAAATTAGACCGGTATACCCAAAATAATAAATAATAAATAATAAATCTCATTTTTTTATTATAATTTTAAATATTCATTTTAATTATTTATTTGTTTATTTTTATATAAATATTAATTAAAAATTAAATTATGAGTTAGACAAATATAATTTATGTAAATTATTTTAATCAAAAAAATATAGATAAACTTTTTAAAATAAAAAAAAATTACAAAACAAAAAATTATTATATAGTAATATATTTTGGTTTGCTTATGAATCATTTATTGTTTTGTAATTATATTTTAATTGAAATCTATCTTATTAATAATAGATTATTAATTTTTTTTGATCATTATTAGAATATTAATCACTAAAATTATTTATATTGAATTTATATGATATATAAATTTAATGATTATTATAACTAAATATTAAATTCGCTTTTAAAAAAAATTTAAAAATTATTATATTTTCAAAGGTTATAACCTTTGAAAATATCAAAAAATAATAAAAATAAATTTTTGTTATTTTATTTTTTAACTAAAACCTATAAACAACTAAATGCATACACAATTAAATCAGTATACTCCTAAACCCCATAATACCTAAATACATAAACCATTAAACCACTATATAGTACATAATAATTATTAAATCTAATTTTTATTTCTATTTATTATAATTTTAAATATTCATTTAATTATTTATTAGTTTATTTTTATAGAAATATTTATTACAAAATAAATTAAGAGTAAGTCAAATATAATTTAAATAATATACTTTTAAGAACAAAAAATATAAACATATAAAAAGAAGTAATACATCAAAAACATTATTATTTAGTAATTTATAATACATTGATTTTGAAACAATTTAGGTTTTGCAATATATTTTAAAAAATATCTATCTTATTTATAATAGTTTATTAATTTATTTTTTGATCATTAATATATTATCTATCTATATAATTGTTTATATTGAATTTATCTGATATATAATTATTAATATTATCAAAATTAAATATAGTATTCACATTAAAAAAATTTAATAAATTGTTATATTTTCAAAGGTTATAACTTCAAAAAATGAGAAAAAATAAAAAAAATAAATTTTTTTTATATCATTGTTTAAATAAAACATATAAACCATTAAATACCTAAACACATAAATCTCTAAAGTCCTAAACCCCGAAGCCTCAAAATACTTAAACCTTTAAACTTGTAAACCTTAAATATAATTTAAATAATTTATTGAAATATTAATTACAAAATAAATTATGAGTGATACAAATATAATTTAAATAATTTATTTTTGTATCAAAAAATATATAATCTTATTAGATGAGGCAAAAATTAAAAACAAAAAGTATTATTTAGTAATAAATTTACTTTGATTTTTAATCATTTTAGTTTTTGTAATTAAATTTTAATTTATATCTATTATATTAATAATAGTTTATTAATTTATTTTTTGATAATTGATATAATATATATCAATAAAATTGTTTATATTTCGTTTATATTATATATTGTTATAATTGTTATTATTACTAAATATTGTATTCATATTTTTAAAAAAATTTGAAAATTATTATATTTTTAAAGGTTATAATCTTTGAAAATTTGAAAAAATATCAAAGATAATTTCTTTGTTATTTCATTGTTTAAATAAAACCTATAAACCACTAAATGCCTAAATAATAAAATGAATAACTTCTAAATCTCGAAACCCCTAAATAGATAATTTTTTTAATCAGATATATCCTAAATAATAAACTATAGATCTCATTTTTTTTTCATTATAATTTTAAATATTCATTTTAATTATTTATTTGTTTATTTTTATATAAATATTAATAGCAAAATAAATTATGTGTTAGACAATTATAATTTATATAAATTATTTTTATCAAAAAAAATATATAAACTTATTAAAAGAAAAAAAAATTAAAAACAAAAAATTATTATATAATAATATAATTTGCTATGCTTCTGGATCATTATTGGTTTTGTAATTATATTTTAATTGATATCTATCTTATTAATAAAAGATTATTAATTTATTTTTTGATCATTATTAGAATATTTATCAAAAAAATTGTTTATATTGAATTTATTTGATATTTAAATATAATCATTATTATAAGTAAATATTGAATTCACTTTTGAAAAAAATTTTAAAATTATTATATTTTCAAAGGTAATAACCTTTAAAAATGAGAAAAAATAAAAAAATATATTTTTTTGATATTTCATTATTTAAATAAAACCTATAAACCACTAAATGCCTAAACACTTAATTCAATAACTTCTAAATCTCTAAAACCCTAAATAATAAATAATAATCCTTTTAAACCGGTAACCCTAAATAATAAATAATAAATCTAAATATTATTATTTTTATTATAATTTTAAATATTCATTTTAATTATTTTTTTGTTTATTGTTATATAAATATTAATTACAAAATAAATTATGAGTTAGACAAATATAATTTATATAAATTATTTTTCATCGAAAAAAATAGATAAACTTATAAAAAGAATAAAAAATTTAAAAACTAAAATTTATTATATTGCAATATATTTTGCTCTCCTTTTGAATCATTTTAGATTTTGTATTTATATTTTTATTGATATCTATCTTATTAATAATTGTTTATTAATTTTTTTTATCATTATTAGAATATTTATCAATAAAATTGTGTATATTAAATTTATATGATATATAAATATAATGATTATTATAACTAAATATTGAATTCACTTTTGAAAAAAATTTAAAAATTATTATATTTACAAAGGTTATAACCTTTGGAAATATGAATAAATAATAAAAATAAATTTTATGTTATTTTTTTAAAAAAAAACCTAGAAACCGCTAAATACATACACAGTTATATCAGTAAACATTTAAACCCCGTAATGCCTAAATACATAAACCATTAAACCGAAATATACTACTTAATAAATTGAATTTATATTTCAATTTATTATTATTTTAAATATTCATTTTAATTATTTATTAGTTTTTTTTATAGAAATTTTTATTGCACAATAAATTATGAGTGCGACACATTTAATTTAAATAATTTATTTTTAATCAAAAAATATATATATGCTTATAAAAGAAGTACAAATGTAAAAATTAAAAATTATTATCGAGTAATATATTTTACTTTAATTTTGAATCAATTTGGGTTTTTTAAATATTTTATAATTAATATCTATCATATTATTAATAGTTTATTAATTTAATTTTTTATCATTATTATAATATCTATCAATAAAATTATTTATGTTGTATTTATATCATATATAATAATTAATATTATTATAACTAAATATTATATTCACATTTCAAAAAATTTTAAATATTAATTTATTTTTAATGTTTATAACCTTTGAAAATCAGAAAAAATCTAAATAAAAAATTGTTTATTTTTATTATATAAATAAAACCTATAAACCACTAAATGCCTAAAAACATAAATTGATAAACTTCTAAACGACAAAACTCCTAAATAATTAAACCATTAAACAAGTATACCACATATAATAAATCATAAATCTCATTTTAATTTGTATTCATTATAATTTTAAATATTCATTTTAATTATTTATTAGTTTATATTTTATATAAATATTAATTACAAAATAAATAATTAGTTAGAAAAGTATAATTTTAATAATTTATTTTTAATCAAAGAAAAAATATAAGCTTATAAAATGAAGTAAAAATTTAAAAACAAAAAAGTATTATTTAATAATATATTTTACTTTGATTTTGAATCATTATATATAGGTTTTGCAATTATATTTTAATTGCTATCAATCTTATAAATAAAAGTTTATTAATTTATTATTTTATCATTTTAATAATATATAACAATAAAATTACTTATATATATTTAAATGTCTTATAATTATTAAGATTATTTTATTATTTAAATAAAACTTATAAACCACTAAATGCCTAAACATTTAAATCTCTAGAAACCTAAACCCCAAAACCCCCTAAATACTTAAACCATTAAACATATATAACCTAAATAATAAAAAATAAATCTCATTTTTATTTATATTCATTATAATTTTAAATATTCATTTTAATTATTTTTTAGTTTATTTTTATAGAAATATTATTTACAAATTAAATAATGAGTGAGACATATATAATTTAAATAAATTATTTTTTATTAAAATAAAATAAGCTTATAAAAATAAACAAAATTTCAAAAATTTAAAATTTTATTTAGTAATATAATATACTTTGATTTTGAATTATTTTGGTTTCTGCAAATATATTTTAATTAATATCTATCTTATTAATAATAGTTTATTATTTTATTTTTTGATCATTATAATAATATATATTAATAAATTTTTTTATATTGAATTTACGACAAATATAATTTTTAAGATTAATATAACTAAGTATTGTATTCATATTTTATAACTATTACAAAATTTTTATATTTTTAAAGGTTATAACATTTAAAAATCACAAAAATTCATAAAAATAAATTTTTTGTTATTTCTTTGATTAAATAAAACCTATAAACACCTAAATGTGTAAACATATAAATCAATAAACTCATTAACCCCAAAACCACAAAAAACATTAAACAATTAAATAGGTATACCCTAAATAATAAATCATAAATCTCATTTTATTAGTATTCATTACAATTTCAAATTTACATTTTAATTATTTATATGTTTATTTTTATAGAAATATAAATTAAAAATTAAATTATTAGTGAGACAAATATAATTTAAATATTTTATTTTTCATCAAAAACTATATAGGCTTATGAATGGATACAAAAATTAAAAAATTTAAAATTAATATTTTATAAAATATTTCACTTTGATTTTGAATCATTTTAGGTTTTGAAAATATATTTTAAACAATATTAATCTTATTAATAATTTTTTATTGCTTTTATATGATCATTATTATAATATATATCAATAAAATAGTTTATATTGAATTTATATGATATATAATTATTATGATTATTATAACTTCATAGTATAATCACTTTTCAAAAAAATTATAAATTATTATATTTTCAAAGGTTATCACTTTCAAAAATGAGAAAAAAACAAAAATAAATTTTTTGTTATTTTATTTTTTATATAAAACCTATAAACCACTAAATGACTAAATTCTAAAATGACTAAACACCTAACCCCCGAAGCCCATAAATACTTAAAACATTAAATTAGTATAGTCCAAATAATAAATCATAAATCTAATTTTTATTAGTATTCATTATAATTTTAAATATTCACTTTAATTATTTATCAGTTTATTTTTATAGAAATATTAATTACAAAATAAATTATTAGTGCGACATATTGAGTTTAAATATTTTATTTTTCATTAAAAAAATGCTAATAAAAAAAGGCAAATTTTAAAAAATAAATAATTATTATTTAGTAATATAGCATATTTTGATTTTGAATCATTTTAGATTTTACAATTATATTTTAATTTATATCATACTTATAAATACTCATTTATTAATTTATTTATTGATCATTATTATAATATATATCAATAAAATTATTTATATTGAGTTTACATTATATATAATTATTAAGATTATTATAACTAAATATTATATTCACATTTAAAAAAAATTAAAAATTATTATATTTTCATAGGTTATAACGTTCAAAAATTTAAAAAAATCAAAAAATTAAATTTTTTGTTTTTTCATTCTTTAAATAAAAACTATAAATCACTAAAGGTCTAAACAATTAAATCACTAAACTCCTAAACCAAAAAAAAACCTAAATACTTAAACCATTAAACTGGTATATCCTCAATAATAAATAATAAATCTCAATTTTATTTGTATTCATTATAATTTTAAAAAATTATTTTAATTATTTATTAGTTTATTATTATAGAATTATAAATTACAAAATATATTATGATTAAGACAAATTAATTTAAATAATTTATTTATAATAACAAAATATAAAGTTATAAAAAAAGCAAAACATTAAAAAATTATTATTAAGTAATATATTTTAATTTGATTTTGAATAAATTGAGATTTTGCAAATATATTTTAAATAATATCTATCTTATTAATAATAGTTTATTAAATTTTTTTGATCATTATTATAATATCTAGCAATGTAATTATTTATATTGAATATAAATGACTTATAAATATTAAGATTATTATAACTAAATATTATATTTACATTTGAAAAGAAAAAATTAATATATTTTCAAAGGTTATACCCTTCAAAAATTAAAAAAAAATAATAAAAATAAATTTTTTGTTATATCATTATTTAAATAAAACTTATAAACCACTAAATTCCTAAACACTTAAACATCTAAACTACTAAACAAAAAAGCCTCTAAATACTTAAACCTTTAGACTCATAAACCTTAAATATAATTTAAATAATTTATTAAAATATTAATTACAAAATAAATTATGACTGATACAAATATAATTTAAATAATTTATATTTCATAAAAAAAATATATAAGCTTATAAAAAGAAGCAAAAACTAAAAAACAAAAATTATTATTTAGTAATAAATTTTACTTGGATTTTGAATCATTTTAGGTTTTGCAATTATATTTTAATTTATATCTATCATAATAATAATAACATATTAATTTATATTTTGTTAATTGATATCATATCTATGAATGAAATTGTTTATATTTAATTTATATTATATATAATTATAATGATTATTATTACTAAATATTATAGTTACATTTTTAAAAAATTTTAAAATAATTATATTTTCAAAGGGTATAACCTTTGAAAATGTGAAAAAATTTCAAAAATTATTTTTTTGTTATTTAATTGTTTAAATAAAATCTATAAAGAAATAAATGCCTAAATACATAAATCGCTAATTTCATAAATGAAAAAACCTTTAATACTTAAATATTAAACTGGTATACATTAATAATAATTCATAAATCTCATTTTAATTTTATTCAGTATAATTTTAAATTTTTATTTTAATTATTTATCAATTTATTTTTAAAGAAATATACTTACAAAATAAATTATTAGTGAGGCAGATCTAATTTAAATTAGACTGGTATACCCAAAATAATAAAGAATAAATCTCTATATTATTTTTTCATTATAATTTTAAATATTCATTTTAATTATTTATTTGTTTATTTTTATATAAGAATTAATTAAGAAATAAATTATGAGTTACACAAATATAATTTATAAAAATTAATTTTCATCAAAAAAATATGGATAAACTTTTAAAATGAAAAAAAATTTTTAAAACAATAAATTATTATATAGTAATATAATTTGAATTCTTCTGAATCATTTTAGATTTTTTTATTATATTTTAATTGATAGCTATCATATTAATAATATTTTATTAATTTATTTTTTGAACATTTTTAGAATATTTATTAATAATATTGTTTATATTGAATTTATATGATATATAAATATAATGATTATTATAAATAAATATTGAATTCACATTTGAAAAACATTTTAAAATTATTATATTTTGAAATTTTATAACCTTTGAAAATATCAAAAAATAATAAAAATAAATATTTTGTTATTTTAATTTTTAAATAAAACCTTATAAACCACTAAATGCATACATAGTAAAATCAGTAAACTCCTAAAGGCCCGTAATGCCTAAATACATAAACCATTAAGCTGCTATAAACTACTTAATAATTAAGAAATCTAATTTTTATTTTAATTTATTATTATTTTAATATTCATTATAAATATTTATAAGTTTATTTTATATAAATATTTATTACAAAATAAATTGTGAGTGCGATAAATATAATTTAAATAATTTATTTTTAATCAAAAAAAAATATATGCTTATAAAAGAAGTAAAATTTTAAAAATTAAAAATTATTATCCAGTAATATTTTTTACTTTAATTTTGAATCAATTTGGGTTTTCTAAATATTTTTTAATTAATATCTATCTTATTATTAATACTTACTTAATTTAATTTTTGATCATTATTATAATATCTATCAATAAAATTGTTTATATTGAATTTATATGATATATAATTATTAAAATTATTATAACTAAATATGGTATTCACATTTGAAACATATTTTAAATATTATTATATTCTCAAAGTTTATAACCTATGAAAATGACAAAAAATTACAAAATTTTTTTTTGTTATTTTATTATTTAAATAAAACCTATAAACACTAAATGCATAAAAACATAAATCGCTAAACTCATAAACGAAAAACTTCTAAATACTTAAACTATTAAATTAGTATACATTAATAATAAATCAAATCTCATTTTAATTTTTATTAAGTGTAATTTTAAATTGTTATTTTTATTATTTATAAGTTTATTTTTATAGAATATTAATTACAAAATAAATTATAGTGAGACTAGATCTATTTTAAATAATTTATTATTTATCAAAAAATATATATGCTTATAAAAAGAGGGAAAATTTTAAAAACAAAAATTTATTAAAATGAAATTTAGATTTATTATTAATGTATACCAATTTAATAGTTTAAGTATTTAAAGGTTTTGCTTTATAGGTGTTTTGTGATTCATTTTATTAGGCATTTAGTGGTTATAGGTTTTATTTAAACTAATAAAATGACAAAAAATAATTTGTAATTTTTTGTCATTTTCATAGGTTATAACCTTTGAAAATATAATAATATTTACAATTTTTCAAATTTTAATACAATATTTTGTTATAAAAATATTAATAATTATATATCATATAAATTTAATATAAATAATTTTATTGATAGATATTATAATAATGTTCAAAAATTAAATTTATAAACTATTAATATAAAGATAGATATTAATTAAAAATATTTACAAAACCCAAATTGATTCAAAATTAAAGTAACTTATATTACTTGATAATAATTTTAATTTTTAAATTTATACTTCTTTTATAAGCGTATATATTATTTTAATTAAAAATAAATTATTTAAATTATATTTGTCACACTCATAATTTATTTTGTAATAAAAATTTATATAAAAAATACTAAAAAATAATTAAAATGAATATTTAAAATTATAATAAATTGAAATAAAAATTAGATTTCTTAATTATTAAGTAGTATATAGTAGTTTAATGGTTTATATATTTATGCATTACGGGCTTTAAGACTTTACTGATTTAACTGTGTATGCATTTAGTGGTTTATAGGTTTTATTTAAAAATTAAAATAACAAAATATTTATTTTTATTATTTTTTGATATTTTCAAAGGTTATAACCTTTGAAAATATAATAATTTTTAAATTGTTTTCAAATGTGAATTCAATATTTAGTTATAATAATCATTATATTTATATATCATATAAATTCAATATAATCAATGTTATTGATAAATATTCTAATAATGATCATAAAATAAATTAATAATCTATTATTAATAAGATAGATATCAATTAAAATATAATTACATAACCTATAATGATTCAGAAGCAAAGCAAATTATATTACTTTATAATAATTTTTTGCTTTTTAATTTTTTTTTCTTTTAATAAGTTTATCTATATTTTTTTTAATGAAAAATAATTTATATAAATTATATTTGTCTAACTCATAATTTATTTTTTAATTAATATTTATATAAAAATAAACAAATAAATAATTAAAACGAATATTTAAAATTATAATGAAAAAAAATGAGATTTATTCTTTATTATTTAGGGTATACCTGTTTAATTTAAATTATATTTATCTCACAAATAATTTATTTTGTTATTAATATTTCAATAAAGATAAACTGATAAATAATTAAAATAAAAATTTAAAATTATACTGAATAAAAATTAAAATGAGATTTATGAATTATTATTAATGTATACTAGTTTAATAATTTAAGTATTTACAGGTTTTGTCGTTAAGGACTTTAGTGATTTATGTTTTTAGGAAATTAGTGGTTTATAGGTTTTGTTTAAACAATGAAATAACAAAAAAATTATTTTTGATATTTTTTCTTATTTTCAATGGTGAATACAATATTTAGTAATAATAATCATTATAATTATATATAATATAAATTAAATATAAACAATTTTATTCATAGATATGATATCAATTAACAAAAATATAAATTAATATGTTATTATTATTATGATAGATATAAATTAAAATATAATTACAAAACCTAAATGATTCAAAATCCAAGTAAAATTTATTACTAAATAATAATTTTTGTTTTTTAGTTTTTGCTTCTTTTTATAAGCTTATATATTTTTTTTATGAAATATAAATTATTTAAATTATATTTGTATCACTCATAATTTATTTTGTAATTAATATTTTAATAAATTATTTAAATTATATTTAAGGTTTACAAGTGTAAAGGTTTGAGTATTTAGGGGCTTTTGTGTTTAGGAGTTTAGATGTTTAAGTGTTTAGGCATTTAGAGGTTTATAAGTTTTTATTTAAACAATGATATTGCAAAAAATTATTTTTGTTATTTTTTTAATTTTTGAAGATTATATCCCAAAAAAAAATAATAATTTTTAAATTTTTTTCAAATGTAAATATAATATTTATTTATAATAATCTTTATAATTATAATTCATTTAAATTCAATATAAATAATTATTTTGTTAGAAATTATAATTATGATCAAAAAATAAATTAATAACCTAATATTAATAACATAGTTATTATTTAAAAAGTATTTGTAAAATCTAAATTTATTCAAAACAAAGTAAAATATATTACTAAAAAATATTTTTTTAATGTTTTGCTTTTTTTATAACTTTATATTTTTGTTTTTAAAAATAAATTATTTAAATTATATTTTTCTTACTCATAATTTATTTTATAATTTATAATTCTATAATAATAAACTACTAAAAAATTAAAATGAATATTTAAAATTATAATGAAGACAAATAAAATTTGGATTTATTATTTATTATTAAGTATATACAGGTTTAATGGTTAAAGTATTTAGGTGTTTTGTGGTTTAGGAGTTTAGTGATTTAATTGTTTAGACCTTTAGTGATTTATAGTTTTTTTCAAAAATTGAAAAAACAAAAAATTTAATTTTTTGATTTTTTAAAATTTTTAAAGGTTCTAACATTTGAAAATATAATAATTTTTAATTTTTTTTAAATGTGAATATTATAATTAGTTATAATAATCATAATAATTATATATAATGTAAACTCACTATAAATAATTTTATTGATAGATATTATAATAATGATCAAGAAATAAATTAATAAACTTGTATTTATAAGAATGATAAATATTAAAATATAATTGTAGAATCTGAAATTATTCAAAATCAAAATAAGATATATTATTAAAGATTAATTTTTTATTTTTAAAATTATGACTTTTTTATGAGCATTTTTCTTGATAAAAAATAAATTATTTAAATTATATATGTCGCACTAATAATTTATTTTGTAATTAATATTTCTATAAAAATAAACTGATAAATAATTAAAATGAATATTTAAAATTATAATGATACTAATAAAATTGAGATTTTATGAATTTATTATTTAGACTATACTAATTTAATCTAAGTGAAATATTTTACAAAATATTAATTTTAAATTTTTAAATTTTGTATCCATTTATAAGCCTATATATTTTTTAATTAAAATAAATTATTAAATTATATTTGTCTCACTAATAATTTATTTTTTAATTTATATTTCTATAAAATTAAACTAATAAATAATTAAAATTTATATTTAAAATTATAATGTATACTAATAAAAATGAGATTTATGATTTATTATTTAGAGTATAACTATTTAATGTTTAAGTTTTTTTGTAGTTTTGGGGTTTAAGAGATTATTGATTTATATGTTTACACAATTTGGTGTTTATAGGTTTTATTTAATCAATGAAATAACAAAAAATTATTTTTATGAATTTTAGTGATTTTCAAAGGTTATAACCTTTAAAAATATAATAATTTTTTTAATAGTTATAAATATGAATACAATTACGTAGTTATAATAATATTAATAATTATATTTGTTGTAGATTCAATGTAAAAAATGTATTAATATAGATTATAAAAATGATCAAAAAATAAATTAATAAACTATTATTAATAAGATATATATTAATTAAAATATATTTGCAGAACCCAAAATAATTCAAAATAAAGTAAATTATATTACTAAATAAAATTTTAAATTTTTGAAATTTTGTTTATTTTTATAAGCTTATATTTTTTTTCATAAAAAATAATTTATTTAAATTATATATGTCTCACTCATTATTTATTTTGTAATAATATTTCTATAAAAATAAACTAAAAATAATTAAATGATATATTTAAAATTATAATGAATACAAATAAAAATGAGATTTATTATTTATTATTTAGGTTATATAGGTTTAATGGTTAAAGTATTTAGGGGGTTTTGGGGTTTAGGAGTCTAGAGATTTAAATGTTTATGCATTTAGAGGTTTATAAGTTTAATTTAATAATAAAATAATAAAAAAATTATTTTAGTGATTTTTATAATTTTTGAAGGTTATAACCTTTGAAAATGTAAATTTTTAAATTTTTTTCAAATGTAAATATAATATTTAGTTATAATAACTAAAGAATTATAAGACATTTTAATTGAATATAAGTAATTTTATTGTTCGATATTATAAAATGATCAAATAATAAATTAATAAACTATTTTTAATAAGATTGATCGCAATTAAAATATAATTGCAATACCTATATATAATGATTCAAAATCAATGTAAAATATATTACAAAATAATAATTTTTGTTTTTAAAATTTTACTTCTTTATATAAATATTTTTAAAAATAAATTTTTAAAATTATATTTGTCTCGCTCATTATTTATTCTGTGATTGATATTTGTATAAAAAATAAACTAATAAATAATTAAAATGAATATTTAAAATTATAATGAATACAAATTAAAATGAGATTTATGATTTATTATATATGGTATAACGATTTAATGGTTTGATTATTTAGGAAGTTTTGTCATTTAGGTGTTTAGCAATTTATGTTTTTATGCATTTATTGGTTTATAGGTTTTATTTATATAATAAAATTTAAAATTATATTTTTTGATTTTTTCTAATTTTCAAAAGATTATAATCTTTTATAATAAAATAATTTTTAAATTTTTGAAATGTGAATACAATGTATACTTATATTAATCTTACTAATTATATATCATATAAATTCAATATAAATAATTTTAATGATAGATATTATAATAATGATCAAAATTAAATTAATAAACTATTATTAATAATATAAATATTAATTAAAATATATTTACATAACACAAAATGATTAAAATCAAATCAAAATATATTACTAAATAATAATTTTTAATTTTTAAATTTTTTCTTCTTTTTATAAGATTATAATTTTTTTAATTAAAATAAATTAATTTAATAATATTTGCCTCACTCGAAATTTATTTTGTAATTAATTTTTCTATAAAATAAACTATAATAATTAAAATTAATATTTTAAATTTATAATAAATAGAAATAAAAATAGAGATTTATTATTATTAAGTAGTTTATAGATTGTTAAAAGGTTTATGTATTTAGGGGTTTCGGGATTTATGAGCTTACTGATTTAAGTAAGTAAGCATTTAATGATCTATACGTTTTATTTAAAAAATGAAATAACATAAAATTTATTTTATTATTTTTTTCTCATTGTTTTAAGGTGATAACATTTGAAAATATAATAATTTTTCAATTTTTTTAAAAGTGAATACAATATTTAGTTATAATAATCATCATATGTATATATCATATAAATTCAATATAATAATTTTATTGAGTAATATTCTAATAATGATCAAAAAATAAATTAATAATCTATTATAATAAGATAGATATCAATTAAAATATAATTACAAACATAAATGTTTCATAAGCAAACTAAAATATTTTACTATATAATAATTTTTTGTTTTGTAATTATTTTTTATTTTAAAAAGTTTATCTATATTTTTTTGATTAAAATAATTTACATAAATTATATTTGTCAAATCATAATTTATTTTGTAATTAATATTTATATAAAATATACAAATAATAATTAAATGAATATTAAAATTATAATGAAAAAAATGAGATTTATTAATTATAATTTAGGTATACCAGTTTAATTTTAATTATATATTTCTCACTAAAAATTTAATTTGTAATTAATATTTCTATAAAATAAACTGATAAATATTTAAAATAAAAATTCTAAATTATACTAAATAAAATTTAAAATGAAATTTTAATGATTTATTATTAATGAATACCAGTTTAATGGTTTAAGTATTTAGATGTTTTGTCATTTCAAAATTTAGCGATTTATATTTTTTAGGCCTTTAGTGGTTTATAGATTTTATTAAACAATAAAATAATAAAAAAAAATTTATAATTTTTTCTCATTTTCATAGGTTATAACCTTTGAAAATATAATATAATTTAAATAATTTTTAAATGTAAATATAATATTTTAGTTATAATAATATTAATAATTATATATCATATAAATTCAATATAAACAATTTTATTGATAGATATTATAATAATGATCAAAAATTAAATTAATAAACTATTAATAAAAAGATAGAAATTAATTAAAAAAATATTTACAAAACCCAAATTGATTCAAATTTATAAGTAAAATATATTACTAGAAAATAATTTAAATTTTTATTAAATTTTTACTTCTTTATATGCGTATATATTATTTCATAAAAAATAAAAGTATTTAAATTAGATTTGTCACACTATAATTTATTTTGTAATAAATATTTCTATCAGAATAAACTAATAAATAATTAAAATGAATATTTAAAATTATAATAAATAAAAATAAAAATAGGATTTATTATTATTATGTATTATATATCGGTTTAATGGTTATTGTATTTAGGCATTAAGGGGTCTAGTAATTTACTTATTTAAATGTGTATGCATTTAGTAGTTTATAGGTTTTATTTAAAAAAATAAAAAAAATTATTTTATTATTTTTTGATATTTTCAAAGGTTATAACCTTAGAAAATATTATAATTTTTAAATTTTTTTCAAAAGTGAATTCAATATTTAGTTATAATACTCATTATATTTATATATCATATAAATTCAATATAAACTATTTTATTGATAAATATTCTAATAATGATCAAAAATAAATTAATAATCTATTATTTATAAGATAGATATCATTTATAATATAATTACAAAACCTGGAATGATCAGATGCAAAGCAAAATATTACTATTAATAATTTTTTTGTTTTAAATTTTTTTTCTTTTAAAATGTTTATCTATATTCTTTTGATAAAAAATAATTTATATAAATTATATTTGTGTAACTCATAATTTATCTTGTAATTAATAATTATATAAAAATAAACTAATAAATAATTAAATTGATTTAAAATTAAAATGAAAAAAAATCAGATTTATTCTTTATTATTTAGGATATAGGAGTTTAATTGAATTTAGATCTGTTTTACTAATAATTTATTTTGTAATTAATAATTTCTATAAAAATAAACTGATAAATAATTAAAATAAAAATTAAAATTATAATGAATAATTTTAATTGTTGAGGATGCTATTTATATTGATAATCATAATTTCTTCTAAAATATCTCTCATGCACACACTCAAAGCAATTTTTTTAAAACATAGATCACCTCTAAAAAATAACCACCTTGTAGCCAATTAGTACAAACTACCCTTGGGGTGGTTTGAGCATGGGAAGAAGTATGGGCTCTCTTTCAATGAAGAATCAAAAAATTTATTTTATTGGCACGTCTAAGCCTTTTTTTATATCCTCATAGATATGAAAAGTATCATTTCTTCTTTTTATATTAAATGAGTTATGTATGCAAGCTCAAAATACCCAAAAAGGTGTAATTGAATCATATTCAAATGTATAAAAGGTTTTAATCATTGCTCAAAATATTAGTCTTGCATATTGACACTTGAGGTCACAAATCAAAGGAAAAAGCCACAATGATATTTCCAATCCCAATAATTTTAGCTAAAGAAAGTTATAAAGAGTAGTATTCGAGCTAAACTATATCTAGGGTCATGAATTTTGCTCTTGAGGAATGTCCAAGTTACAATCATTCCTAGTGCAATGACTTTGCATATAAAGATAAAATACACAAGCTATGGTCATATCTAATACTGTGACCTAGTATTATAGTGATTAAATATGTATCCATGAGCATCTTTGTGCCATAACAATATGTTCAACAGAGAGACACAAGTTATGGCATATTCTGATCTATGATTTTGTGTTCTAGAGACAAAATATAAATCATGACCATTGCTAATGCTACAATAATCTAAAGCAAGAAAGAGACTGAATCCATAATCCCCCTAGAGTAATGACTTTGTGTTACATATACAAAAAGATAAATCTATGACATTACTAAATGTTGTGAATTTCAATTTAAATTTAACACTTAGTCATTTGATTATAAAAGTGTAAAACATGAGATTTAGGATTTAGGTTTTATGGGTTGGGGTTATAGTTTATGGTTTAAGGTTTAGGATTTAAAGTTTAGGGTTTAGGTTTTTTTTTTGTTTTTTTTTTTGGAAAATATACACTTTATTATCTTTAGGCACACAACTTACAAGAGACTAAAAAACTGAATAATTTAGGCGAACCCACCAAATCCTATGCACCTTAATGAATCTATGCATAAAATACATAAAAAAAATTAATGCCTAATAATTCGAAGCGTACGAATACAACTAAAATCACCTGGCATTCCCGGACTTCAGAGTTGGCATTGAGTCATTGTGCAAACAGCGACCTTTCCATTCGGATTTGTCCAAGCCTTTTGGAGGAACTTAATGATGCACCATATTAAAACTATGCAAATATAAGATTGTGCATGTCTGTGACATGCAACATCAAGCATTTGCCTATGTCATTCTTATGCAATAAAATACATGTTAAACTAAATACCCATAAATCCACAAGTCCATATCTACAATACTTTGTCAATTCATTCTCACCTCTGAAATCCACATTCTTGAGCTCCAATGATCCTCAAAAGAGTATCTCTTGGGTTAGAATGCTTATCCTCGAGCTCCAAGAAGTGGTTGTATGTTCCACCGACAAAATATCAAAAAATATGCATGCATCGGTGTGCATGTGTGATGAGGTCCATCTCATAGTCTAATTATCTACACGTACAACCAACCTAGAATACAAGTAAAATTACAAAATGCTATAAAGATGGTCTTCTGCTCCCGGGAGTGTTGCATCGCCTAATGTGTATTTACAAAATGCATTAGTGGGCCCCACTTAGTGATACTCATGGGTCTAGTTGCACTCAATGCATGCTACATAGAGAAGAGACAAATTGTGTGTGTGAGTATGTAATGATCTGTCTATACAAGTACATGGTGCATATAAAGTCCAAAATACAAAAAGACTACAAACATAAACTACAAGTTTGAATCTTATCTCCCGTGTGGCTGGTATGGACTCCATTGCTTACTCGTCATTCTTGGTGATGTTTCAGATTTTGCAGGCTCTCCAATTAATCATGGATTACCCGCAACTCCTGTTGGGTGATGGTTGGGTGGCTTTCTATGCTACCTGATACGGCTAGGGACCCACTCAGAGCTACTCTTGGGTTTACTCTCGACCACTTGCTCGGTCTCGTCAGTTGTTTGTATGTTATCATCCTGGTTTGCTAGTGTGGCCCTCTACAAGCTGGAGCTCATACTTCTGGCTGCTTCCAGGACTTGTTGTTCCCTCTAAATCCACACCAAAATGGACAATAATATGTGCACGTGTGTACTGTGGTGTTGCTATGTGTGTGTGTAGTGCAGCAGTATCACGGTTTAAGAGTTTAGTAATTTAAGTATTTAGATATTTTGTGGTTATAGGTTTTATTTAAATAATTAAATAACAAAAAAATTATATTATTATATTTTCCCATTTTAAAGGTTATAACCATTGAAAATATAATAATAATTAATTTTTTTCAAATGTTAATACAATATTTAATTATAATAATCATACAAATTAAATATCATGTAAATTCAAATAAATAATTTTATTAATCGATATTATAATACTGTTCATAAAATAGATAAACTAATTAATAAGATAGATATTAATTAAAATATATTGCAAAACCTAAAATGATTCAAAAACAAAGTAAAATATATTACTAAATAATAATTTTTTTTTTTTTAAATTTTTTATTCTTTTTATAAGCTTATAAATTTTTTTGATGATGATAAATTATTTAAATTATATTTGTCTCATTCATAATTTTATTTTGCAATTAATATTTCTATAAAAATAAACTAATAAATAATTAAAAAGAATATTAAAATTATAATGAATACAAATAAAAATGAGATTTATGATTAATTATTTAGGGAATACCGGTTTAATGCTTTAAGTATTTAATAGTTTAGGAGTTTAGTGATTTTAGTGTTTAGGCATTTAGTAGTTATATGTTTTATTTAAATAATGAAATAACAAAAAATTATTTTTCAAATTTTTTATCAATTTTGAAGGTTATAAAGTTTATAAATATAATAATTTAAATCTGTTTCAAATGTGAATACAATATTTAGTTATAATAAATTTAATAATTATATATCATGTAAATTAAAAATAACAATTTATTGGTAGATATTAATAAAAAATAAATATAAATATAATAATGATCAAAAAATAAATTAATAAACTATTATTTATTGATAGATATTTATATTATTTATAAAATCTTTAACTTTAAAGATGGTTTAAATGTTTAAGTATTTAGGGGTTTTAGGGCTTAGGTGTTAAATGATTTAAGCATTTAGGTGTTTAGTAGTTTATAGGTTTTATATAAACAAATAAAATAAAAAAATTATTTTTGTGATTTTATCTCATTTTCAAAGATGATAACCTTTAAAAATATAATAATTTTTAAATTATTTTCAAATGTAAATATAATATTTAGTTATAGTAATCACTATATTTATATATCATATAAATTCAATATAAATAATTTTATTGATAAATATTATAATAATGAACAAAAAATAAATTAATAATATATTATTAATAAGATAGATATCAATTAAAATATAATTACATCACCTAAAATGATTCACATGCAAAGCAAAATATATTACTATATAATAATTTTTTGTTTTGAATTTTTTTTTCTTTTAAAAAGTGTATGTATATTTTTTTGATGAAAAATAATTTATATAAATTATATTTTTCTAACTCATAATTTATTCAATAATTAATATATTTATAAAAATAAACAAATAAATAATTAAAATGAATATTTAAAATTATAATGAAAAAAAAATGATATTTATTATTTATTATTTAGGGACACCGGTTCAATTTAAATTAGATATTTATCACTAATAATTAATTTCGTAATAAATATTTCTATAAAAATAAACTGATAAATATTTAAAATAAAAATTACAAATTATACTGAATAAAATTTAAAATGAGATTTTGATTTATTATTAATGTATACCAGTTTAATGATTATGTATTTAGAGGTTTTTCATTTAAGATTTTGCGATTTATTTTTTAGGCTTTTAGTGGTTTATACGTTTATTTAAAAAAATAAAATATAAAAAAAATTTCTATAATTTTTTTATGATTTTCATAGATTATAACCTTTGAAAATATAATAATATTTAAAATTTTTTGAAATGTGAATACGATACTTAGTTATAATAATATAATAATTATATATCATATAAATTCAATATAAAGAATTTTATGATATATTATAATAATGATCAAAATTAAATTTAAAACTATTGATATTAAGATAGATATTAATTAAAAAATAATTAAAAAACCCAAATTGATTCAAAATAATAGTAAAATATATTTCTGGATAACAATTTTTAATTTTTAAATTTTTAATTTTTTTATAAGCATATATATTTTTTAAATATATTGTCGCACTCATAATTTATATTGTAATATATATTCTAAAAAAATTAAACTAATAAATACTTAAAATGAATATTTTAAAATTATAATAAATAGAATAAAAATTAGATTTATTAATTATAAAGTAGTATATAGCGGTTTTAATGGTTTTGTCTTTTGGTATTACGGGGTTAGGAGTTTACTGATTTAACTATGC
>JAREIK010000139.1:31800-60682 GCA_029783825.1 Sapria himalayana | reverse complement strand
GATAGATATATAGACAGATAGACTAATAGGACAAATAAATAGATTAGTAGATAGATAGACTGATAATAGATAGATAAACATATAGATTGAAGAAAGATAAACAGATAGATAGATAATCAGAAAATTAGATAGATAGATGGACAAATAGATATATTGATTGATATATAGATAGATAGGATAGACAGATAGATAGATAAATAAATAGATAGATATATAAACAGATACACAAATAAATAGATAGATAGATAGATTAAATGATAGAAAGACATAGTTATATATTGGTAGATATATAGATAGACAGACAAATTGATTGATTGACAAATAGATAGATAGATAGTGAGATAGCCTAATAGACAAAAATATAAATACACACACACATACAGATAGACAGCTAGACAAAAAGAAAGATTAACAGATTGACAAAATGATAAATAGATAGATATATAGATTGATAGATAGACCGATTGATAGATTGATAGATAGACAGCAAGATAGATAATTAGACAGATGTCCAGATAGTCAAATAGCTAGATAGACAGATAGATTGATAGATTGATTGATTGATAAAAAGATGGATTGAGATATAGATAGATAGATCAATAGATAGACAGATATATATAGATATATAGATAGATATACAAATAGATAGATAGATAGACACACAGACAAACACATAGACAGATAGATAAATAGAAAGATAGGAATATAAGAAGATAGGCAGATATGTAGATAGATAGATATACAAATAGATAGATAGACAGATATATATATATATATAAAGGGAGAAAAGCAAATAGACATATTTTATAGATACACAGATTTACATATAAATAGATCGACAAATAGAAAAATAACCAAATAAATAGATAACAGACAAACATATAGAGAATAGACAGACAAGTAGATAGTCAAATACATAGATAGATAGATAAATAAACAGAAAAATAGATTGATAGATAGACAGATAAATAAATAGATATATAGAAGATAGACAGACAGACATTCAAACAGATAGATAGACAGATAGATAGACAGATAGATAGATAGCCAGATAGGTTGATTAACATATTGATTGATTGATAAATTGATAGATAGATAAATAGATATTTTGATAGATAGATAGATAGACAAATAAACAGATATATAGATAGACAAAAAGACAGACAAATTGAAAAATTAGTAGATATATAGATGAATAGATAGATAGACAGATAGATAGACAGATTGATTGATTGATTGACAGACACATAGCGAGACAGACAGATAGATTAATAGAGAGATAGATAGATAGCTAGATAGATAGACAAAACAATAGATACAAACACTCATAGATAGATAACTAGACAAAAAGACAAATTGACAGATATACAAAAAGATAAATAGATAGACACATAGATAGATAAATAGAAAGAAAGATATATAAATAAATAGAATAATAGATGGAAAGATTGACAGATAAATAGATAGATAGATAAATATACAAATAGATTTATAGATAGATAGATAGATAGATAAAAATAGATAGAAAGGCTGATAGACAGATAAATATATAGTTAGATAGATAGATAGATAGAGTGATAGATAGGTAGATATATAAATATATAGACTGCTACATAGATATACATGTAGATAAATATACGAAAGATAGACATATAGATAGATAGATAGACAAATAGTGAGATAGAAAGATAGACATATAGATAGATAGATAGACAAATAGTGAGATAGAAAGATAGACAAGTAGATAGATAAAAATATAGACATATAGACAAATAGTTAAAAAGATAGAAAGATAGATAAATAGATAGATAGACAGATAGACAGATAGACATATTGATAGATAAATAGATAGACCTATAGATAGATATATAGACAAATAGGAAAATAGATATATAGATATATATATATATATATATATATATATACAGATAGATTGTTAGACATGTAGAAAGATAGATAGATAGACAAGAGATAATTAGACAGATAGATAAATAGATAAATAGATAAATATATAAATTTATAGATTAACAAATAGACATATGGACTTATAAACATATAAATAGATTGGCATATTGACATATAGACGAATAGATGGATAGATAGATAAAATGATACAAGTAAGAATGATAGACATATAGACATATAGACAGATAAACAGAGATAGCCAGATAAGTAAATTTGATAAATAGTCATATAGATAAATAGATATACAAATAGAAAAAATGATAGATAGATAGATATATAGATATACAAATAAATAGATAGAATGATAGATCGATAGATATATATATATATATATATATATATATATATAGATAGACATATAAAAAAGATATATATATATATATATATATATTGAAAGAGAGACATGTAGATAGATAGACAATAGATAGATAGATAGATAGATAGATAGATAGGAGAGAGATAGACAAATAGATAGATAAATACATAGACAATTATATAGATAATAGATAGATATATAGATACATCGAGAGATAGACAAATAGATAGATATGTTGATAATTAGAAAAATATCACATAGATAGATTTATAGATAAATAGATAGACTAATAGATAAATAGACATATAGACAGATAGACAAATAGACATATAGACAGGAGGAAAGATAGACATATATACAGATAGAAAAATAGATAGATAGACAGATAATTCGATAGATAGATTGATATACAGATATATCGATAGATATATATATATATATATATATATATATATATTGATAAATAGGCAGATTAACAGATAGATAGATAGATAGATAGACTGATAGACAGTTAGAAGATTAAAAGATAGGTAGATAGATAGATAGACAGATTAATAGATAGATAGATATATATATATATATATATATATATATATATATATATATAGATTGATAGAAAGATTGATCGACAATTTGATAGATAAATAGATAGACAGATGGCTAGATAGCCCGATAGCCAGATAGGTATAAGATAGAGATATTGAAAGATAGATAGAAAGATAGATATAAAGATAGATAGATAGATAGAAATATAGATAGCCAAATAGCCCGATAGCTAGATAGAATAATAGATATTTATATAGATAGATAGATATATAGAATGATAGAAAGATAGATAGATACAAAGAAAGAAAGAAAGAAAGATAGATAGATAGTTAGACAAATAGTCATATAGACATATACATAGATAGATAGATATATAAATAGACATATAAACAGATTTATAGTTAGATATATAGCAAAATTGTTAGAGAAAAATAGATATAAAGACATACAGATAGACATATAAATAATTAGATAGAATTGTAGACATATACACAGATACATAGATTGATAAATAGATAGAGAGACATGTAGACATATATATATATATATGTGTGTTTGTGTGTGTAGAAAGATAAATAGATAAATAGATAAATAGATACATAGATAGCCAAATAGATAGGTAGATAGATAGACAGATAGATATATAGATAGATAACTTTCTTTCTTTTTTTTCTATTTATCAATCTATATATCTATATATCTATGTACCTATCTAGCTATTTGGGTATCTATCTATCTAGGTGTATATTTGTCTTTCTTTCTAAATGTCTATCTACCTATGTGTATATTTGTCTCTATTTATATTTGTATATCTATCTATCTATATATCTTTCATACTGTCTAAATATCTCTATGCCTACCTACCTACCTATCATTTATGTCTATTTGTCTATCTATCTAACTTATATCTATCTATATGTCTACCTTTCTATCTCTTTATCTAGCAATCTGTATATTTGTCTGTCTCTATATTTTTTATCTGTCTATCTATTTTTCTTGCTTTCTAGCTCTCTATCTATCTATCTCTTTATCTATCTATCTATAAATCTATCGATATATCGATCTATCTATAAGTATACATCTCTATATGTCTATCTGCCTATGTATCTATCTTTCTGTTTATGTGTCTATCTATCTAACTATCAATATATATATATATATATATATATATATATATATAGCTATCTGTCTATCTGGTTAATTATGTATGTGTGTGTGTGTGTGTGTGTATATATCGGTCTATCTATCTAACTTTCTATCATTCTATCTACCAATATGTTTATCTGTCTATCTGTATATCTATCTAATTATCTATCTATTTATTTGTAAACTTATCTGTCTATTTGTCTATCTATGTGGCTATCTATCTATTTGTCTATTTGTCTATCTGTCTATCTATCTATCTATCTATATCTATTATTCAGTCTATAAATCTATTAATCAGGTCTATCTATCTATTTTCTAATCTATATATCTATCTCTCTATCTTTCTGTCAATTTGTCAATCTATAAATTTGTCTATCTTTCTATCTCATTGTCTATGTGTCTATCTGTCTGTCTATATATCTATCTGTCTATCTGTCTATTTGTCAATATGTCTATCTGAAAATCTAACTATCTGTCTATTTGTCTATCTATCATCTGTCTATCTGTCTTTGGTATATCTATCAATCTGTCTAACTATCTATCTACATATCTATCTATTTGTCTATCTATCTACATATCTATCTATTTGTCTATCTATCTTACTTTATATATGACTATCTATCTATCTGTCAATATTTATATATATTTATTTGTCTATATATCTATATATCTATCTATATTTCTATCTATCTATATATTTGTTTATCTATCTATCTATATGCATATCTGTCTATAAGTCTATATGTTTATCTATATATCTATGTATCTATCGATCTATCAATATGTCTTTTTGTCTATATGTCTATCTGTTTATATGTCTAACTATCTATCTATCTATCTAACTATCTAATTTTATATCTGGCTTTCTATCCATATTACTATCTATATATCTATTAAATATTGTCTATATATCTATCTGTCTATCTATATATCTATCAATCTACCTACCTATCTATCTGTCTATAATTCTGTGTATTTTTTTCTATCTGTCTATAATTCTATATGTAATTTTGCCTATCTATCTCTCAATCTATTTATTTATCGATCTTCTATCTATTTAACTATCAATCTATCTATCTATCTATTTGTTTATTTATATTTTTATTAATTTATATGTCTATCTATTTATCTATCTGTTTATCTTTCTATCTGTCTATATTTTTATCTTTCTATCTATATGTTTGTCTATTTGTCTATTTGACTATATGTATATATGTCTATCTATCTAACCATTTATCTATCTATCTATCTATTTATCTATCTAGCTTTCTATCTTTCTATTTGTCTATTTGTAAATATTTCTACCAAGTCTATCTATCTGTCTATCTGTGTATATGTTTATTAGGTCTATCTATATATATGTCTATTTGTCTACATGTCTATCTGTCTATCTATCTATTTGTCTATCTATCTATCTATCTATCTGTCTAGTCTATATGTCTATCTTTCTATCTATCTATTTATTTATTTATCATTCTCTCTATACCAATATATCACTATCTATCTATTTGTCTATTTATCAGTCTTTCTTTCAATTTGTCTATCTATATATATGTCTATCTACAAATCTATCTATCTGCCTATATGTTTATATGTTTTTCTATGTATCTATAATCTATCTATATGACTATCTATCTATCTATGTATATGTCTATATGTCTATCTATCTAATTGTGTATCTATCTATCTATCTATTTATTGTTCTATTTTTTATTAATATATTTGCTAACTATCTATCTCTATATATTTATATTTATCTATATATCTTTCGATCTTTCTATCTTTCTTTGTTTCTATCTATCTATTTAGCTATCTACATATCTAGCTATCTGGCTATCTCTCTAACTATGTATATGTCTATTTGTCTTTTTGTCTATCTATCTATCCTTCCCACTATATATTTTTCTATCAATCTATCTGTCTATCTGTCTATCTATTTATATGTATATCTATCTAACTGTCTATTTATAAATATGTCTATCTATCTATCTCTCTCTCTATCGATATGTATATTTGTTTTTCTGTCTATCTATATATTTGTCTATTTAACTATGTGTCTATCTATCTATAAGTCTATCTTTCTATCTTTCTATCTATCAATCTATTAATATGACTATCTGTTTATATGTCTATCTATCAATATATCTTTCTTTTTGTCTATCTGTCTTTTGACTATCTATCTATCTATCTTTCTTTCTTTCTATCTGTCTATCTATCTATTTATCTATTTGGTTATCTTTATATATGTCTATCTTTATATTTGTGTATCTGTCTATCTATCTATATCTCTATCTATCTATTTTTTTACATATCTATATTGTCTATCTATATATCTGTCTATATATATATCTATCTGTCTATCTGTATATCTATCTGTCTGTCTGTATATCTATCTATCTATCTATCTATCTTTGTGTCTATCTATCTATATGTCTATTTGTCTATCTATTTATCTATCTATCAGTCTGGTTGTTTATCTATTTGTCTATCTGTCAATCTTTCTATGATTATATCTATCTATCTATCTGTGTGTGTGTGTGTGTGTGTGTGTGTATATATATATATATTTATGTATGTGTATATCTATCTCTCTCTAGCTAACATTCTATCTATTTGTTTATCTCTCTATATGTCTATATGTAGATATATATATGCTTAAGTGTCTGAATATCTAAATATCAGAATATTTGTCTATCTATCTATCTCTCTATCTCTCTATCTTTCTATCTTTATATCTATTTATGTGTCTATCATCTATCTAACTATCTGACTATCTAATATCTGCCTATCTATCTATCTATTTATATGTCTATCAATCTATCTTCCTATCTATCTATAAATCTATCTATCTATCGATCTCACTCTCTATATATCTATCTATTTATTTAAATTTATATCTGTCTTTTTGTCTATCTGTATAACTATCTATCTTTCTATCTGTCTATTTCATTATCTATCTTTCTGTCAATATTTCTATTTGCATTACTTCTTATCTTTTTATTTGCCTATCTATTTATCTTTCTATCTATCTATCTATCTATCTATATATCTATTTATCTATATATCAATATATCTCTCTAACTAAATGTCTATATGTCTATATGTCTATATGTCTATTTTTCTATCTATCTATCTATTTATCTATCTATCCATCTGTCTATATGCCTCTCTACCTATCTGCCTATCTCTCTATATGTCTATAAGTCTATCTGTCTATATTTCTATATATCTATCAATTTATCAATCTATGTAGCTATCTACAAATCAAGCATTCTGGCTATTTGTCTAACTATATATATGTCAATCTGTCTTTCTATCTATCTGTCTATCTGTCTGTCTATCTATTTATCTTTCTATCTATCTATTTATCAGTCTCTCTATCTATAGATATATCTTACTAACTGTTTATCTATCAATTTGTCTATTTGTCTATCTGTCTATCTATCTATCCGTCTGAATGTCTATTTGTTTATATATCTGTT
Organism: Sapria himalayana; assembly: GCA_029783825.1. Classification (NCBI taxonomy): domain Eukaryota; kingdom Viridiplantae; phylum Streptophyta; class Magnoliopsida; order Malpighiales; family Rafflesiaceae; genus Sapria; species Sapria himalayana. Next base: position 53,227 of record JAREIK010000139.1, on the reverse strand, counting down.
TGTATATTTGTATATAGACCTACCTGTCTATTAGTTTATAAGTCTATATGTCAATCTTTCTGTTTGTTAATCTGTCTATATATCTATCTGTCAATGTATATATCTGTCTATATGTCGAATTATTCTTCTATCTATATGTTTATCTAACTATCTATTTATCTATCTATCTATCATCAATCTATCTATCTTTTTTCTATCTATCGATCGATCTATCTATCTATCTATATTTCTATATGTGTATCTATATATTTGTCTATCTGTCTATAAATCTATGTTTATCTATATATCATTCAATGTATCTATCTGTCTATCTATATATCTTTCTATATATCTATCTATCTATCTATCTGTATATCTACCTATCTGGAGATCTACGTACCTATCTATCTATCTATCTATATATATATCTTTCTTTCTTTCTTTTAATCAGTTTATCTTTCAACCTGTCTATCTATCTGTATAAGTGTATATCTATCTATCTATCTGTTTAACAAAATATCTTTTTATATATATTTATATATTTATATTTTTCTAACTATATATATGTATATATATATATATATACATATATCTCTATCTATCTATATATGTTTTGTTTGTCTATCTATCTTTTTGTATGTCGGTCTATTTGTGTGTCTATCTATCTTTCTGATTGAATGTATGTCTATCTCTCTATCGATTTATCTATCTAACAATCATTCTATCTATCTATCTATCTATCTATTTATCTATCTATCTATCTATCTGTATGTATGTCTATCTATATATATGTCTATCTATTTATCATTTTATCTATCTTTCTTTTTATCTATCAATCTATCTATCTATATGGCTATCTATCTATCTATTTAACTATCTATCTGTCAATCAATCTATCTGTCTATTTGTCTATCTATCTTTCATTCTATTTTTATATCTATTTATTTTGCTATTTACCTATCTATCATCTATTTTTCTATCTGTCTACTTGTCTTCTATATATCTATCTTTCTATCCATCTATGTATGTCTATATGTCTATCTATCTTACTATCTATCTTTATATCTTTCTATTTATCTGTTTATATTTATATTTATATATGTAATTATATATATATATATATATATATATATATCTATTTATCTATCTATCCATCTAAATATCCATCTACTTATATATCTATCTATCTGCCTATCTGGCTAAATGACTATATGTCTATCTCTCTTTGTCTATCTATCAATTTGTTTATCTGTCTAACTGTCTTTTTGTCTATATATATCTCTATCTTTCTGTCTATTTCTCTATCTATCTACTTGTCAATAAGTTTATCTGTATATATGCCTATCTGTCTATATGTCTATAAGTATATGTGTCTATAAGTATATGTGTCTATAAGTCTATCTATCAATATGTCAATATATCTATCTATCTATCTATATATCTATCTGTCTATCTATCTATCTGTCTATCTATCTGTCTATCTATCTATCTATCTAAATTACTATCTGTATATCTATACTTTTATATATGTGTTTATCTGTCTATATATCATTCTATCTATATGTCTATCTTTTTATCTGTCTATAAATCCTTCTATAAATTTGTTTTTCTATCTATCTGGCTATCTATCTATTTGTATATATAGCTATCTATTTATCTATTAATCTAATATTCTTACCAACTATCTATCTATCTATCTATATGTAAATCTATCTACCTATTAATCTGTCTATCTGTCTATCTATCTTTCAATCTGTCTATCTATTTATTTGTCTATTTATTCATTTATCATTTTATCTATCATATATATATGTCTATCTATATATGTATCTATCTTTTTTTCTTTTTATCTGTCTATTTGCCTATCTCGCTATCTCTCATATATCTATCTGTCTATATTTATATCTACCTATTTAATTATATGACTATCTGTATATCTGTCTATCTATCTATCTCTTAATTTTTCTATCCGTCTATGTTTATTTATCTATCTGTCTATGTGTTTAATTTTTGGTCTGTTTATCTGTCTATCTATCTATGTGTCTATCTGATTAACTATCTATCTATTTATCTATCTATTTATCTATCTATCTATCTTTTTTTCTTTTTATCTATCTGTCTATATGTCTATATATTTATCTTTATTTCTTTTTTTTCATTATAGCTATCTGTCTAACTCTCTATCTATCTTACTATATATATGTCTATTTTTCTATCTATATATCTATATGTCTTTCTATCAGCCTATTTGCCTATCTGCATATATACATATCTGTCTATCTATCTTTCTTTCTATATATCTCTCTATCAATCTATCTGTGTCAAAATATCTATCTGTCAACCCGTCTATCTATCTATCTATCTACCTACCTATCTATCTGTCTACCTATCTATCTATCTATTTGTCTATCTGCCATTGTGTCAATCTATCTATCTATAAATCTGTTTTATCTCTATCTCTCTATGTATATGTCTATATGTCTATGTATATAATTATCTATCTATCGATGTGTCTATCTATCTGTCTATCTGTCTATCTGTCTATTTGTAGATTTGTCATTCTATTTATTTGTAAAAATTTCTATCTGTCTATCTATCTTTTTATCTATCTATCTATTTGTCTATCTATGTATCTACCTATCTTTCTATCTCTATCTCTCTCTCTATCTATCTGTCTATCTTTCTTCTTTCTATCTATCAATATGTCAATCAATCTATCTGTCTATCTAACTATCTTTTTACTTGTCTATCTATCAAAATCTAGCAGTAATTTTTTTTACCTATCTATCGGCCTTTCTATCTATTTGTCTATCTATCTAGTTGTCTATCTGTATATCTATATTTTTGTCTATATGTCTATATGTCTATATGTCTATCTATCTATCTCTCTATCAATTTGTCAATTTGTCAATCTGTCTATCTATTTGTCTATCTATCTATCTATGTCGTTGCCAATCTGCATATCTACCATTTGACTATCCGCCAATCTATCTAGCTATCTATTTATATGTCTATCTTACTATCTATCTATTTATTTATCTATTTGTTTATCTATCTATCTGTTTACTTGTTTATCTTTAGATCTGTATATTTATCGATTTATCTCTCTTTCTATATGTCCGTCTATCTTCCTTTTAATCTATATATGTTTCTATCTGTGTATCTATCTATCTATCTCTCATTCTATCTATCTATTTATCTATCTATGTGTGTATATGTTTATATGTCTATCTATATAACTATGTATCTATCTATCTATCTATTTTCTATCAGTCTATATGTCTAACTAAGAATCTATAAATCTATCTATCTTTCTTTCTTTCAATCAATCTCTTTATTTCTCTATCTATCTGTCTACCTTTAATTCTATCTATTTTTTTACTGTCTATCTATATATTTGTCTATCTGTCTAAATATCTATCTGTCTATCTGTCTATCTATCTATCTGTCTACTTGTCTATCTGTCTATTTATTTATTTGTCTATCTATCTTTCTATCTATCTATTTATCTGTATATCTATATATCTGTCTATCTTCCTATCTTTTTATATGACTTTATGTCTATCTGTGTATCTGTCCATATGACTATCTGGCCATTAGGTTATCTATCTATTTGTAGATCTGCCTATTTGTCTATATGTTTATCTATCTATCTATTTGAATATATCTACATATGTCTATCTATATATCTATCTACTATCTATATATCTATCTTTCTGTATATCTATCTATTTATCTATCTAACTACCTATTTATCTGGCTATATGTTTATCTATCTGTCTATCTATCTATCTCTCTATCTATAAATCTATAAAAATGTCCATCAATCTATCTATGTATATGTCTATATTTCAATCGCTCTATCTATCTTTAAAATCTATCTATTTGTTTATTTGGCTATCTATCTATCTATCTATCAAACTATATATATATATATATATATATATATATATATATCTTCTATCTATCTATCTATTTATTTATCTAAATATCCATCTATCTATCTATCAAAAAATCATTCAATAAATAAATAAATAAATCAATCTATCTATCAATCTATCTATATATGTATTTATCTATTTATCTATCTAACCATGTATCGATTTATTTATATATCTATATAATTATCTATCTATCTATCTAGTTATTTGGTTATCTAACTATCTATTTTCTATATATATATCTATCTATATATATGTCTATATGTCTATCAGTCTATTATCTATCTATATATTTATCTATATATAAATATGTCTATTTGTATATCTATCTATCAGTATTTATGTCTATATGTATATCTCTCTAACTATCAATCTATCTATCTATATATCGGTCTAATTATCAATCAATCTATCTATATATCTATCTTTGTATCTCTCTAACTATTTATCTACCTAACTATCTATCTATATTTTTATTATCTATCTATCTATATGTCTTTCTATCTATCTATCTGTCTGTCTATCTGTTTGTCTATCTATCAATCTATGTCTTTATATCTAATAGTATGTCTGTATATTTATCTATGTAACTATTTATCAATCTATCTATCTATTTATCGATCTAGAAATTTATCAATCAATCTATGTATCTATCTCTCTATTTATCTATCTACATATCTATCTATTTATCTATATATATATATATATATATATATATCTATCTATATATCTATCTACCTATTTAGATTTTTAGTAATTTGTCTATCTATTTATCTATCTATGTGTCTATCTGTCTATCTATCTATTTATCTATCATTTTATCTATTTGTCTATCTAACAATCTGTCTATATGTATTTCTATCTATCTGTCTATCTGTTTATATATATATATATATATATATCTATCTTTCTTTCTATCTACTATCATTCTATTTGACTATCATTCTATATTTCTATCTATCTCTCTATCTATCTATTTATTTGTCTATATGTCTACCTATCTATCAGTCAATATGGCTATCTATCTATCTATCTATCTATCTATCTTTATTTCAATTTATTTATTTATTTATCTGTCTGTCTATATATCTTTTATCAATCAATCTATCTATTTGTCTTTTTTCTATCTATTTATCTGCCTATCTTCTTATCTATTATCTACTTTTTTTGCCCATCTATATATCTACATTTCTACCTATCTATATATCTATCTATACATAAATCTATCTATATGTCTATCTTATATATATATATATATGTGTGTGTGTGTGTGTGTGTGTGTGTGTGTGTGTGTGTGTCTATATGTCGATCTGTCTAATTATCAATCTATCTACCTGTTTAACTTTCTATTTTTCTATCTATCTTTCTATCTAGCTATCTATCTAACTATCTATCTATATATTTATCTATCTATATTTCATTCATTCTTTCTTTCTATATTTTTTTCAATAAATCTATCTATCTACTTTATATCTCCCTATTTGACTATCTGATTATCTCGCTATCTACTATCTAGATATTTGTGTATCTATGTATCCATCTATTTGTAAATCTATCTATTTCTTTAAATGTCTATCTGTCTATCTATCTATCTATTTATCTAACTATCTATTAATTTGTATATCTTTCTATCTATCTATTTTTTTATCTATCTATCTATATATCTATCTATCAATCTATCTTTCTATCTATATGTCATCTATATATTTGTATATATATAAATCTATCTATCTATCTTTTTATATATCTGTCTATCTCTATATCAATCTATTTATCTATCTATCTGTCTATTTGTCTATCTATCTATGTGTCTAACTATCTATTTGCATATCTACAAAAATGCATATCTTTTTATCTGTCTCTCTGTCTATCTGTTTATCTATATATTTGTATATTTGTCTATCTATCTATGTGTCTATCTATCTATCTATCTACCTATCTACAAAAATGCATATCTTTTTATCTGTCTATCTGTCTTTCTATTTATCTATATATTTGTATATTTGTCTATCTATCTTTCTATCTATGTATCTCTCTTTTATATATTTATCTATCTACATATATGTTAATTTGTCTGTAAGACTATATGTTTATCTATCTATCTGTCAATATGACAATCTATCTATTTGTCAATCTTGCTAGATGTTTATCTGTCTATGTTACATTCTTCTATCTATGTATATAGTATATCTATCTATTTGTTTATCTATCATTCTCTCTATCAATAATCAATTTATCTGTCTATCTATCTATCTATCTCTGTATATGTCTAAATGTCTATCTATATAACTATCTATCAATTTATCTATCTTTCTATCAGTCTATATGTCTAAATATCTATCTATAAATCTATCTTTCTTTCTTTCAATTCATCTATTTCTTTCTCATTCTATCTGTCTACCTTTCTATCTGTCTACTTTTTTTAAAAATGAGTTTATTAATATTTACCCTCTCTTTTGGTTGAGGAATACCATTTTTACAAACTAAAATCTACTCATTCCCCTCTTACAACCTTGTCCCTTAACAACAAGCTTAAAATGATAAAAATTGATAAGCTTCTATCCTAGAGAATACTTAGCAATAGGTACACTTTTATTGAGGTTTGCTTTAAAATCCTTATTTATAGCTTTATCATTCCTTGATATATTCTTTGGAATCCCGTTCAAATTCTACAACTTTGTGGGGCTTCAATTATAAGTTGCTGCCCTCCTAGTCTCCCATGTATATGCTTGTTCTATTTTGACATTACTGATTTTCTGCAAAAGAAAACAACATGCCTACATACTCAATTATCCATCATGCTTACCTTATAGCTTTCTTCCTTCTCACCTTTGATGATGCCTTTTATTCTTTTAACCTCTTTTATTCCAGGCTGATTAAAGCATTTAAAATTACTCAAAATGATTGCTTCTGCACTTTATTTTGTCTCAATTTCCACTTGCATCGATGCCTCTTTAGTCACTCTTATTCTGAAACTTCCAGCTTTAGATAGATGCAGGACCAGCCACCTATACTAGACACTTACAAGTTTTAATAATCTATAAACTTCAGTAAATTAACACATGACTTTTCTACAACATTCACACATAGCCACTTAACCTGAACATTAAAACAGAATGTACATCAACAATAACAAAACAGTACTAAGCCCATGATCTAATAATCTAACAATTTCAACAGCTGCTGGATTTTCTGGATCTTTCTACGAGGTACAGCGCTGCTAAGTAAAGAGAAAATAACAGGAAAAATATACTAACATCTTAATAACTTACCTTACCCTATTCCTTTAGCCTTCATAATGTTCATACTTGTTTACCTACAGAGATAGAAATTCCTCTGCACAGAGGCTACCACAACACCATAACAATCTAACAACTTCATAATTATATAATTTGCATATTTTTATTCTTTATACTAATACTACCCTTTCCAACTCTTAGATAAGGAAAGGTCATCCTATCTAATCTCGCTATTCCTTTTAATTTTTCTGGCATCGAATCTTCATTGAATTCATTTTCTCCTCTTATCGAACCTAATCTAGCAAGGTTATCAGCCAGAGTATCGGCTTCTCTACATATATGTAAAATTGATGCATTAAGCTCATTAATGAGGTTCAAAATTATTTCCATTTCTCCTTCATACCAACACAGAGTTATTTTTCTACTTACTAAATCTACCAATAGCATTGAATCTACCTGAAATTGTATATTTTCTACATCTAACTTTTTACAGACATTTAATCCTATTTTTAATGCTTTAATCTCTGAGTGGAGAGCTGAGAAAGCTTCAGTAGCCAATGTAAATGCTTTTATGACAATCCCGTTTGAGTCCCTTATTGCCCCGCCTCCACCTGCTATACCTATATCCCTATAGAAGCTACCATCGTATTTAGTGATATATTACCTTTAGGGGGCCTATTCCAACTTATACTCTTTACCCAGCCCTGCTTAGTATTAGTGATTGTGAGGCCCCAGGTCATCCCAACTACCTTATTTAAGCACAAACTATCAACTTCTATAGGCTTTATACTAGATATATTATTGATTTATTTTCTAATATCTTTTATAATTTCATTTGAATTCATACTTATGCCTTCGAATTTACTCTTATTATGAGCTTTCCATAGGCACCATATTATTATATGAGGTAGATTCTGAGTAAGCCAATTTTTAATATGACTACTAGAATTTTCATTTTCCGATTTTTTAATTCTATCTATTAATCCATCCTCTTTGTTACTTATATGTTTGAGGTCTTCTAATTCCTTCTAGACTTCTATAGCAATTCTGCCTCACAAAAGTAGATGATCCATTTATTCTTCTTCTTCAAAGCAACATTCACATCTGGAAGCCATTTTAATACCTTTTCTTTTGACATTAGTGTCCACAGGTAATGCATTTACGAGAACTTTCCATGCCAACGAGCACATTTTCTGCGGAATACCTGCTTTCCAGGCCCATTTAAATAAAGATTGCACGGGTTTTTTTCTTTCTAATCAATTCTTTTACTGATTTTAATCTAAAACTACCTTGTGGAGTAAGGATCCATTTCCATCCAGACTTTTTCAATATTGAGTGAGCATCTACTATTTCCTTTTGTTTTTCCAATGCTTTCCAGTTATTTGATTCCTGCTTAAGGCACTTGTGTTTATGTTCTAAATATTTTGCTCGCATATATTTAGCCAAGAGGGAATCATTTTCTTTTATCATCCACCATCCTTTACAGTCCCAGGCAGTCGCCATGTCCTGTAAAATAATGATGCCTAACCTTGCTTCTGCTTTTGGATAGCAGATATCTCCCCAATTTTTCCAGTGAATTTTCTGCTTTCCTTCTTTTTTGCTCCATAAAAAATTTGCCATCTCTATTTCTAGTTTATTAGTAAACTTTTTATGTGGGTGAATGACTGATATAATATGTACCAGTGTGCTTTGCAAAACGTGGGAGATTAATGTAATCCTCCCCCAAAACCCTAATAGATCTACTTTCCAACCTACTATTTTCCTTCTCATCTTATCTTGTAAAGGCATTAGATATTTTTCTCTCAGTCTTCCCTCATATATCGGACAACCTAAGTATACTAATGCATCTTTATTATGTTTAAAGCCTATTATGTTTTTAATTTTATTTACAACTTTCTCCAAAGATTTTTTCGCTAACATAAACTGACTCTTCTTTTTATTTAGAACTTGTCCTATTTCAGTCTCAAATAATTGTAGAAAATCCATAAGGTTCTTCATAGAACTTTTATTCGCATTTGTGAAGATAATAATATTATATGTATAAGCTAAACAACCTATTTTCAGAGTATTTTTTGGATGTCTGAAGGGGATTATTTTACCCTCTAACATTCTTTTATTTAAATTAAGAATTAACAATTCTAAGTATATATCAAATAATAAGGGCGAAAATGGGTCTCCCTATCTCAAGCTTCATCTTGGCTTAAATTCTTCACCTTTCCTACCATTTACAATGATTCTGACCCAAACGCTTGTGACACATCTATATATTAAATCAATGCATGTTTCAGAGTAGCCAAATTTCCTCATAGATAAACAGAGTGTATGCCATTCCACTCTGTCAAAAGCCCTAGATAAATCCAGCTTAACTACTAAATAATTTCCCATCGTTTTAAATGCTATTTCTGTCATCATTTCTGATGCTAATCTGATATTTTCAATCATTAACCTATTTTTAACGAACCTTGTTTGCTCCTGTGATATTATAAATGGTAGAATATTACTTAATTTGTTTTGAATTATTTTAGCAAGAATCTTATAGATTGCATTATATAATCTTATAGGCTTAAAATCCTCACATTTTTGTGGTGATTCTTTTTTAGGGATTAACACTATGAATGAGTTTGCCCATGCCTTAGGAATGTCCACCCCTACAAAAAAACAAGCAATTGCAGGAACAAGATCTTTTTTAATAATGGGTCAGTTTAACTGAAAAAAGTAATTATTCCAGCCATATGGTCCTGCTACACTGTCCTTATCCAGATTAAACACTGCATTTTTAATCTCTTCTTCCTCTGGGATCATCTCCATCATTTGATTTTGTTCTAGTGTGATGGATGTGTTGATCTCCTCCATTAATAAATTTCCTTCCTAGTGAACCTGGCTGCAAAAACGGCTTTTAAAGAATTCCTCAAAGAGGATTCCTAGCTACTTATTATCTTCAACCCATGTTCCCTCATTTGTTTTTAGGCCTTTAATTTTGTTTTTTTGAGCCTTTATTTTGCACATGTTATGAAAAAATTTGGTGTTTCTATCGCCATCATTCAACCATTTAATTTTTGCACGATGTTTCCAGTATACTTCCTCCTATGCAACTTAAGCCTCAATTCCCCTTTAGCCTTATTTAGTTCCTGTCTCATTTTCTCTTTATTGTTATTATCGTATTCTAATTCTAGTTTTTTGACTTTATCCTCTGCTTGCTTTATTTTTTGATTTAACTTTCTGAAGACTTATCTATTCCCTGTTTTTAGACTTTTTTTTAATCTATGTAACCTAACCATAAAAGCCTGCATTGGTTGTTCCATTGTTGGCTCTATCCAGGATTCAGTTACCAACTTTTCAAATCTAGCATGCTTTTCCCACATATTCTGGAATTTAAAGTTACCTGAAACTCGGTTGTTCTTATAAATTGAAATAAGCAATGGGCAATGATCCGAATAGGTTCTGCTTAAATGTCTAAGCCCTGTGACCCCATGTGAGGCTACCCACTTAGCATTACACATAACTCTGTCAAGTCTATCCCAGATTGCTCCTCTTTTATGTCAATTATTACACCAAGTGTAACTTGAACATGTAAAATCTATTTCCATTAACTTAGAGCTAGAAATTACCTCATTAAACTGCGTCATTGCTATTGCATCCGGGGGTTTACCTCCTTTCTTTTCCTGGGTGCTCCTTATTATGTTGAAATCCCCTCCTATAATCTAGGGTGAATTTCTGGTTGCCATATATTGCATTTCCTCCCATCAAGCTAGCCTAGATTTTGTATCATTTTTCGCATAAACAACCGATATAATTTCATCTATTTCTTTGTTTATTTTGAAATGCACTACCTGTTCTGTATCTTTTAATATTTCAATATCTAAATAATTATGCCACATTATCCAAAGTTTGCTATTTATATTAGCATGTGCATTGTTAAACCCTAGTTTTCGGCTATAATTGGTTAATTGATCCTTTTGAATCATGGGTTCCGCAATGACCACTAGAGAAATTTTATGTGTTTTAATTAATTGTTTTAACCTATTTTCGAGGGATTATTAGCCACCCCCTAATATTCCAATAAAGGCATCTATTCATTAATTCCTAGTTTAGATTGGGATCTAGTAGTGCACTTAGTTTCATATTTTCTATTCATATATTTTTTCATGTTCCTTGGGGTCTTAGATGCATTTGAGATTACTTGCATTATTTCTTTATATTTTCCTTGTCTCCCAAGCTACATAGCCATTTTTATGGCTTCCATTGCTTGTGCTCTAGTGAGATTTGCACAATCTTCCTCATAAATTCCTAAGTCATCCTTCACTTTTTCTATATAATATTAATGATCTTCTTCTACTCTACCTATTGACGGACAGATGAACACCTCTGGATCCTCCTCTAGGAAATCCAAAAGATCTTCATCTATCCAACTATAATCTTCCAACTTTTTTTAAAAAATTATTCTGGTTTTTAATCCTATTCTTTCTACCTTTCACCTCTTCCCACCTCTCTTCCAACTCTAATTTATCTCCACCCTCTATGCTTACCTCTTGTATTACACTATTTCTATCTTCCCCCTACTCTTGTAAATAACTGACATTCTCTCTCCTATTCCCCCCTTCTTCCTCCACTAAGCCTTCCTTGTTTTCAGGACTCTCTACATGACCATTCGGAGCCACTCTCTCCTTCCTAATCCATTTTTCTACCATTCTTCTTCTACCCTTAAGCCCTTGCACGTTTTCTAACTGTTCTATACCCATCTTACATTCACCCATTTCATGCCCAAGTCGCTTACATTTTAGGCAATAGGAAGGCAGGTTTTCGGGAATAACAGCTTGCCAAAAACCATTGTTCTGCCCATCTTCCCCATTGCCAATCCAAATATTGTTAGGTGGCTGAGTGAGAAGATTACATTCCACACATACTCGTGCTTTACTTGGCCGTGTCATTGACATGGTAGCTTCATCCCGAGTCAAAGGTTTGCCCAAGTAGGATGCTATTGTGTAGAGAGAGTGAGAGTTGAACAGGAATAATGGGAGACTCGGTAAGGAAAACCATACAGGGGCTAAGGGCGCTTTCACCTGTGGACGAAATTCTTTCGTCCACCTTAAGACGCGCATGGGGTAACCATTCACTTTCCACAAACCTCTATGTCATAGGCGATAGAAGTCTTCATTCATGGTGCACTGCAGAAAAATATGTTTCGCATCTTAGTCGGCGAGCTTCACCCTTCCCATAAGCTTTAACGAGGAGATTAACTACTATAATTCTTTCGGGCAAGGCCTACCATGGAAGAACTTTCCATTGAGCATATATTCAAAGGGCACCATGAACTTCTGCATCTCTTTGGTTGAAAAAATAATCACTGGACTCCCGTGTTTGTTTCCGAAGGTGCGTGAAGGAGGCACGGGCTCCCTTATTATCGAGGCAAAATACTTATTATTTATTAATAAGTCTTTTTGCTCCATTTTGGCTCGAGGGGAGCTTGATTTGAGCAAAAATGGTGATTTTCTCTCTCTAGAAAGTGGGATTTTATATCTCTAGAAGTTGAGAACGTTTTTTGAAAAGACCGCAAATGTTTTTGTCTATTTGTCTACTTATGTATCTATATATCTATATATTTGTCTATCTGTCTATCTATCTAACTGTTTATCTATTTATCTATGTATCTATATAGCTATCTATTTGCCTATCTATCTATCTATCAATCTATCTCTCTATCAATCAATCAATCTATCTGCTAATCTATCAATAAGTCTATATGTCTATCTGTATATCTGTCCATATTACTATCTAGCTATTAGGCTTTCTATCTAACTGTCAATGTTTCTATTTGTCTACATGTCTATTTATCTATCTATCTATCTTTTTATATGTCTAGCTGTACATATGACTCTATATATATATATATATATATATATATATATATATATATATATATATATATATATCTAACTATCTATCTATATATCTATCTATCTATTTATCATTCAATCAATCTCTCTACCTACCTTTTTATCTGGTTACCTATTTATCTGTCTATCTATCTATCTATGCATATGTCTATATTTTAGTCCCTCTATCTATGCATATGTCTATATTTCAGTCCCTCTATCTATCTTTAAATCTATCTATCTATTTATTTTTTTATCTTTTTATCTATCTATCTAACTATATATATATATATATATATATATATATCTATCTATCTTTTTATCTATCTATCTAACTAACTATATATATATATTTCTTTTTTTTCTATCTATCTATCTATCTATCAATGAATTATTCATTCAATAAATAAATAAATAAATCTATCAATATATCTATTTATCTATCTATCTATCTATCTTTTTATCTATATATATATATGTATCAATTTATCTATATATCTATCTATCTAGTAATCTGGTGATATATCAATCAATCAATCAATCTATCTATCTGTCTATTTTTCAATCTATCTATCTAGCTACTTGTTTGTCTATCTATTTAAATATCTATCTTTATGTGTATCCATCTATATGTCTATGTGTCTATCTATATATTTGCCTATATATCTATCTGTCTATTATCTATTTGTCTATCTCTCTATCTATCCATCTGTCTATCTATAAACTATATATATATATATATATCAGTATTTATGTCCATATGTATATCTAACTAACTATCAATCTATCTATCTATATATAAATCTTTGTATCTGTCTATTTCTTTATCTGTATAAATATCTAGCATTATTTATATCTATCTATATGCATGTCTGTCTATCTCTCTATCTGTCTATTTGTTTATCTATTAGTTTATATGTATATCTATCTATCTGCCTATCTTTCTATCTATTATCTCCCTATCTGCCTATCTATCTATCTATCTTTATATCTATGTATCTATATATCTAATTATCTATAAATCTAGCTATATGTGTATCTTATATTTATATATATGTATATGTCTATATGTCTATCAATCTAATTATCTATATATATCTATTTGTTTAATTATCTATCTTTCTATCTATCTTTCTTTCTATCTATATGTTTAACTATCTATCTAAATATTTATCTATCTTTCTTTCTTTAATTATATATTTCTAACAATCTATCTATCTACTATCTATCAACCTATTTGGCTATCTGATTATATGGCTATCTTATTATCTAGCTATCTATCTATCTATCTATATGTATATTTGTCAATTTATCTATCTGTCTATATGTCTATGTGTCTATCTATCTATTTATATATTTAACTATTTATCAATCTGTCTATCTTTCTATCTATCTATTTTTTTATCAATCTATTTATTTATCTATCTATCTATTTGTCGATCTATCTATTTATCTATCGATTTGTATATTTTTCTATCTATCTATCATCTATATATTTGTATATCTATATATCTATCTATCTATCATTCTGTCTATCTCTCTATCTATCTATTTATCTATTTGTTTATCTATATATCTGTTTATCTGCCTATCTATCTATGTGTCTATCTCTCTATTTTTCTATCTACAAATATGCATATCTTTCAATTTGTCTATCTATATATATATATATTATATTTGTTTATCTATCTATCTATCTGTCTGTCTATCTCACTATTGTCTATCTATCTATCTACATATATGTTTATCTGTCTATAAGACTATAAGTCTATATGTCTATCTTTCAATATGTCAATTTGTCTATATGTTAATCTGGATAGATGTCTATCTATCTTTCTATTTATCTATCTATCTGTCTATCTTTCTATCTGTCTATCTATCATTCTATCTATATGTCTATCTATCTATCTTGATTTTTTCTCTCTATATATTTGTATTTCTCTCTATCTATCTGTCTATTTATCTATCTATCTGTATATTTATATATCTATATATCTATTTATATTTCTATATATTTATCTATCTATCTATTTTTCTATCTATCTATCTATATGTATATCTATATATCTATCTACCTTTTTATATGTCTATCTATCTATTTGTCTATCTGACTATCTATCTATCTATATGTCTATCTATCTAAATATCAATCTATGTATCTATCTCTATCTATTTATATGTATATCTGTTGATTTATCTATCTATTTATCTATATATCTATTTATCTGTATATCTGTTGATTTATCTATCTATTTATCTATATATCTATTTATCTATCTATCACTTTATTGATCTGTCTATCTTTCAATTTTTCTATATTTCTTTCCATCTAT
Organism: Sapria himalayana; assembly: GCA_029783825.1. Classification (NCBI taxonomy): domain Eukaryota; kingdom Viridiplantae; phylum Streptophyta; class Magnoliopsida; order Malpighiales; family Rafflesiaceae; genus Sapria; species Sapria himalayana. Next base: position 37,862 of record JAREIK010000139.1, on the reverse strand, counting down.
CAATGTAACTATCTATTTGTCTATCTATTTTACTATCTATTTATATTATTGTCTATCTATTTATCTGTATATCTGTTTATCTATCTATCTATCTATCTGTCTGTCTATCTGCCTATCTGTCTATCTGTATACCTATCTTTCTGTCAAATTGTATAGCTACCTATCAATCTATAAATCTATCTTTATGTTTATATGTCTATCTAACTATATATCTAATTATCTATCTGTCTATCTATCTATCTATCAATAAATTATCTATTTACCTATCTAGCTATCTATGAATCTAGCTATCTGTCTATCTATCTATCTATTTATCTGTCTATCTTTCAATCTCTCTATATTTTATATTTCTATTGATTTATTTATTTATCTATCTATTTATCAATGTATTTTATCTATCTATCTATCTATTGATCTATCTGTGTATCTCTTTATTTATCTATGAATAAATCTATCTTTCTAACTATCTGACATCTATCTATTTTTATATCTATCTGTCTGTCTGTTTATCTATATATTTATCTATCTTGTTTTCTATCTATCTGTATATCTTCTTATATATCTATCTATGTGTCTATATTTCTATCTCTCTATCAATCTATCTATCTATTTGTATCTATCTATCTATATGTCTATCTATCTATCTCTCTATTTATCTATTTATCTATATGTCTATGTATCTTCTATTTATCTATATATCTTTCCATCTATCTATCTATTTATCTCTCTATTGGTATATCTCTCTATCTGATAATCTGTCTATATATCAATCTATCTATATGTCTATCTGAAAGTCTATCTATATATCTATCTATCTATTTATTTATCTATGTATCTATATGTTTATCAATCTATTTATGTGTCGATCTATCTATTTATATATCTATTTGTCTATTTGTCTATATATCTATCTATTTATCTGTATATATGTGTATCTATCTATTTGTCTATTTATATATCTACATATCTATTTGTCTATCTATATATCTATATGGCTATCTATCAATCAATCTATATGTCTGTATATTTATCTATCTATTTATCTATTTGTCTATCTTTCTGTCTATATATCTATCTATGTATTTATGTGTTTATCTGCCTATCTATCTATTTGTCTATATATAAATCTATTTATAAGTTTATCTATCTATTTGTATATATATCTATATGTCTATATGTAAAACTATCTATCTATTTGTGTATTTACCTATCTATCTTTCTATATGTCTATCTGTCTAAATAACTATTTATATCTCTATCTATCATTCTTTCTTTCTTTCTGATATCTGTCTATCTATCTTTCTGCATATCTATCTATCTTTCTGCATATCTATCAATCTATCTATCTTTCTATCTACCTACCTACCTATCTATCTGTCTATCTATCTATCTATCTATATGTTTATCTATCTATCTATCTTTCTTTCTTTATATTTATTTGTCTAACTGTCTATCTGCCAATATGTCTATCTGTCTATCTATGTATCTACCTATCTGTCTATTTGTCTATATGCCTACATTTCTTTATATTTATTTATCTATCTACCTATTTATCTATCTATATAACTATCTGGCTATCTGTCTATCTATCTATTTAGCTATTTACATATCTATAAATAAGTCTATATGTCTATATGTCATTTAGTCTATATGTCTATAAGGCTATCTCACTATCTAGTTATCTATCTATTTGTCTATCTATCTTTGGTTCAATCTAACTATTTGTCTATCTATATATCTATCTTCCTATTTGTCTATCTGTCTCTTTGTCTATCTATCTATCTTTCTTTTTTTTATCTATTTGTCGATCAATCTATTTGTATATTTGTTTATTTGTCTATCTGTGTATCTATATATTTTCATATCTTTTTATATGTCTATCTATCTATATTTTTATCTATCTATCTGTCTATGCCTATTTACCTATTTGTCTATAAGTCTATATATCAATCTATATACATATCTAGCTATCTGGTTATCTAACAATGTGTCTATTTGTCTATCTATTTTTCTATCAATCTGTCTAAGTGTATATTTATCTATCTATCTATCTATTTTTAAATCGATTTATCAATATATCTCTCTATCTATTTTTCTAGCTGTCTATCTTTTTGTCAATCTGTGAATCTGTCTATCTATCAATTTATCAATCTATCTGTCAATTTGTCTATATGTCTCTCTATATATAAGTCTATTTGTCTATATGTCTATTTGTCTATCTTTCTATCTGTCTCTCGATCTATTTGTATAACTATCTAATTGTCTATTTGTATATCTGTCTATCTGTCTATTTGTCTATCTATTTATCTGTCTATTTGTCTATTTGTCTGTTTTTCTATCTGTCTATTTGTTTATCTATCTATATGTCTATATGTCGATCTATCTATCTGTTTGTCTATATGTATATGTCTCTATTTGCTTATATGCATATATGCCTTTCTGCTAATCTGTCTATCTGCCTATCTCTCTATCTTTCGATATGTTTATCTCTCTAGCATTCTATCTATCTATGTGTCTAATTATATATATATATATATCTCTCTCTCTCTTTTTATCTATCTATTTATCTATCAATTTTTCTAACTATTTATCTATTAATCTACCGATCTCTATATCTATAATTTTGTCTATCTATCTATCTATCTATTTGTCTAACTATCTATCTATTTATGTGTCTATCTATCTATCTATCTGTCTGTCTGTCTATCGGGTTGTCGATCTATTTATCAATCAATCAATCTATATATATATATATATCTATCTATCTATCTGTCTGTCTGTCAATTTCTCTATCTGTCTATCTATCTTCTATCTATTAAACTATGTGTTTATCTGGAATTCTATCTATTTATCAGTCTATATGTCTATCTGTATATCTGTCTTTCTGTTTATATATTTATTTGCCAATCTATCTATCTATTATCTATGTGTTTGTCTATTTATTTTTTTTCTATCTGTCTACCAATTTGTCTATCTATCTATCTGTCTATTTGTCTTTTTATTGATGTGTAGATCTAACTATCTTTATGTCTATATATCTTTATATCTATCTGTCTATCTCTCTATCTATTTTTCTATCTTTCTTTCTATCTATATTTCTATCAGCCTATCTGTTAATTTGTCTATCTATCTATGTATGTATATATCTATATGTCTATTTGTTTGTTTGTCTCTTTATCTATCTATCTATCTAACTGTCAATCTGTATAACTATCTATAAAGCTTTCTAGCTATATGGTTATCTTTCTAACTATCTGGCTATATTGTTATCTATTTATCTATTTCTCTATCTATCTATTTCTCTATCTATCTATCTTTCGATCTGTCTATCTATCTATCTATTTGTCTATCTATCTATCTTCTATCTATACATTTGTCTATCTATCTTTTGTCTAACTAACTAACTAACTATCTATCTATCAACCTATCTAAATGTCTATCTTTCTACGTGTCTATCTATCTATGTATATGTCTATCTATTTTGTTTATTTATCTATCTGTCTATCTATTTATATTTCTATCTATCTTTCTGTCTATATGTTTATCTGCCTATATTTCTATTTGCCTATAAGCAATTTTGTATATCTGCCTTTCTACCTTTCTGCATATTTATCTATCTGCCTATCTATCTATCTTTCTATCTGTCTATCAATCTATATGTCTATATGTCTATCTATCTATATATTTTTCTACCTATTTGTCTGTCTGTCTATCTAGCTATCTATCTATCTGTCTGTATCTATTTATCCATCTTTCTATCTGTATATCTATGTATTTGTCTATCTATTTATCTGTCTATTTGCCTATTTGTCAATAAGTCTATATGTTTAACTATTAATCTGTCTATCTATCTATATGGCTATCTGGCAATATGGTTATCTATCTATCTGACTATTTGGCTATTTGATTATTTGTCTATCTATTTATCTTTATAACTGATAAACTATCTTTCTATATATCTATTTGTCTATCTATCTTTTTTCTATCTATATATCTATCTGTCTATCAATCTACATGGCTATATGTCTATCTGATTATCTGTATATATGTCTATCAGTCCATCTGTCTATCTATCTATCTATATGTCTTCTAATATTCTAATCTTTCTATCTATCTATGAATTTATATCTGTCTATTGTTTATCTTCCTATCTTTCTATTATGCCTATATGCGTATCTGCAAAACTAATTTTCTAGCTTGTGCCTATCTATTTATCTACATATCTATCTATCTTTCTATCATATATCAATTTATTTGTCTATCTATCTTATTTTTCTATCTATCTATTTGTCAATCTATCTACCTGTCTATCTATCTCTCTTCTATTTGTCTATCTATCTATCTTCTATTTGTCTACCTATCTATATAACTCTCTATATACTTGTTTATCTATCTATCTATCTATTTGTCTATCTTATCAATCATCAGCCAATAATTGTTCTATTTATTTATCTATCTATTGATCTATCTAACTATCTGTCTATCTGTATATCTATCTGTTGTCTATCTATCTAACTAGCTATCTATATATCTTCTATCTGTCTATTAGTCTATCGGTCTATCTGTTAATCTGCCTATAGTTTTATTTTCCTATATGCTATCTACAAATCTACCTTTCAACCATTCTACCTATTTGTCTATCTGCCTATTCGTCTATCTTCTATCTGTCTATTCTATATGTATATACTTTCTATCTATATATCTTTTATCTATATATCTTTCTATCTATATGTATATCTATATATCTTTCTATCTATATGTATTCTATATATCTTTCTATCTATATGTCTATCTATATATCTTTCTATCGATTAGAATATACAGACAAATAGTCTATCTTTCTATATATTTAGTTGTCTACTCCTGGGTTATTTGTCAATCGGTCTATAAGTCTATATGTCTATCTCTTAATCCGTATATCTATCCATATGGCTATCTAACTATAAGGTTATCAATCTATCTGACTATCTGGCTATCTAGTTGTCTGTCTATCTATCTATATGTCGATAGTCTATCTATCTAGGTGTCTCTCTACAATCTGTCTGTTTCTCTGTCAGTATATCTGTATATTTGTCTGTTTGTCAAGTTGTCTAAATGTCTATCTATCTTTTGTCTATATATATATAAATCTGTCTATCTATCTATTTGTATATCTATCCATATGTCTTTCTATCTATCTCTCTATATGTCAATATGTCTATATGTATATCTGTTTATTTGTAAATATATATATCTATCTATTAGTCTATATATTTTTCCATCTAACTAACTAACTAACTATGTATCTATCTGTTTGTCTGTCTATTTGTCAATTTTTTTATGTCAATATGCCTATATGTCTATTTATTTATCTATCTATCTGTCTATATATCTCTCTCTATGTGTATATATATCTATCTCTATATCTGAATATCTCTATGTCTATATATATCTCTCTTTCTTTCTCTCGTTATGTCTATCTATCTATCTATCTAAATATCTGATAATTTGTCTATATTTGTCTATCTATCTATCTAGCTATCTATCTATCTGTCTATCAGTCTACTTGTTTATATATCTATTAATCTATCTGCTTATGTATCTATTTGTCTATCTATCTATCTATCTATCTATCTATTTATCTTTCTATCTATTTATATGTCTATCTGTCTATTTGTCTATCTGTATATCTGTCTATTTGTCTATCTGTATATCTGTATATTTGTCGATCTATATATCTATCTATCTATCTATCTATCGATCATCTATGTGTATATCTATCTATCTTTATATCTCTCTATCTATCTTACGATCTATCTATCTGTCTATCTGACTATCTGATGATTTATCTATATATCTATGTATATAACTATCTATCTATCTACCTGTTTATATTTCTTTCTATCGGTCTATGTATCTATTTGTATATCTGTCTACTATCGATCTGTCTATATGTCTATATACTATTTGACTATATGTATATCTGTCTATGTATTGATCTATATATCTGCTATTTGTCTATCTGTCAATCTGTCTATCTATCTTTCTGTTTATCTGTCTATCTATATATCTATCTTTCTGTC
>JAREIK010000139.1:0-26500 GCA_029783825.1 Sapria himalayana | reverse complement strand
CTATCCATCTATTTTTCTATCTATCTATCTATCTATTTATCTGTCTGTTTATCTATATGTCTATCTATGTATCTATCATTATGTCTATCTATCTGTCTATCTATTTGTCTATCTGTTTGTCTATCTATCTACATATATGTTTGTCTATCTCTCTTCCTAACTATCTTTCTATCTATCTATGTTTATATCTTTTTGTCTATCTGTCTGTCTGTCTATCGGTCTATATGTGTGTCAGTCTATATGTCAATCTTTCTATCTATCTGTCTGTCTGTTTGTTTACCTATCTATCTATCTGTCTATCTATTTGTATATCTATATGTCTATCTATCTCTCATTCTCTATCTATCTATCTATCAATCATTTTGTCTATGTGTCTATCTATTTGTCTGTGTATCTGACAGTTTATCTATCTATTATTCTGTCTATGTATCTATCTATCTCTCTGTCTCTGTCTATCTGTCTGTGTATCTGTCTGTCTGTCTATCTATCTATCTATCTAATTAATGTATCTTTCTATCTATCTATTTGTTTATCTATCTATCTATCTTTCTAGCATCTATCTTTCTATGTCTATCTAATTGTATATCTACCTGTCTATCTGATTGTCTATCTACCTGTCTATCTATATGTCTATCTAACTATTTTTATATTTATTTGTCAATCTATCTATATGTCTATCTGTCTTTCTCTTTGTCTATCTATCTATTTGTTTATCTTTCTAACTGTTTATTGTCTAACTTTCTCTCTATCTATCTCACTATATGTTTGTATATCTATCTATCTATATGACTCTCTATCTGTAAGTCTAGCTGTCTATCTATCTGTTTGTCTATCTGTCTATCTATCTATCTGTCTGTCATTATGTATCTCTATTTGTTGGTATATCAATCTATCTATCTTTTTGTTTATCTATCTGTCTATCTATCTATTTTTCTCTTTATAGACATACCGATAGCTATTAGTCTGTCTATAGATAGATTAATAGCAATCATTCTATTTATCTTTCTGTCTATCTATCTATCTATCTGTCTATCTGTCTATCTGTCTATCTGTCTATTTGTCTTACTATCAATCTATATGTCTATCTGTAAGTCTATATGTCTGACTATCTATCTATCTATCTATTTGTATATCTATCTGTCTATCTATCTATCTGTCTATCTATCTATCTATCTATTGTCAGTCTATCTATCTATTTATCTATCTATCTATATGTCTGTCTGTCTATTAGTCTGTCTCTCTATCAATCAATCTATCTATGTGTATGACTGTCTATTTGGTCAGTTTATTGGTCATTTTATCTATATGTTTATCTATTTGTCTATCTGTCATTCTATCTATCTGACTATCTTTCTATCTATCTATCCTATATATCTATATTTGTACCTATCTATCTATCTATCCATATATTTATCTATCTATCTTTGTATCTATCTATCTATGTGTCTATCTGTCTGTTTGTTTGTCTACCTATCTATTTGTCTATCATTATATTTATGTATCTATCTATCTGTCTATCTAACTATCTATCTATCTGTTTGTCAGTTTATCTATCTATCTATATGTCTGTCTGTTTATTAGTCTATCTCTCTATCGATCTATCTATCTATGTGTATGTCTGTCTATTTGGTCAGTTTATCAATCATTTTATCTATATGTTTATATATCTGTCTATCTGTCATTCTATCTATCTGATTATCTTTCTATCTATCCATATATCTATATATCTATCTTTGTACCTATCTATCTATCTATCCATATATCTATCAATCTATCTTTGTATCTATCTATCTATCTGTCTGTCTGTATGTCTGTCTACCTGTCAGTTTGTCTATCATTATGTCTATGTATCTATCTATCTATATGTTTATCTATCTATATGTCTATCTATCTATCTATCTATGTCTATCTATCTATATCTCTATGTATCTATCTATCTATCTATCGCTATATGTCTGTCTATCTTTATGTCATCTGTTTGTCTAAATGTCTATCTATCTCTCTATCTTTCTCACTGTATATTTGTATGTCGAGACAGACAAATAATTAGATAAATAGGCAGATAGAGAGATAGACAGATCAATAGATAGATAGATAGTTATTTAGTTAAATAGATAGACATATATATATATATATATATATATGTGTGTGTGTGTGTGTGTGTGTGTGTGTAGATAGATAGATAGACATATCGGCAGATAGGCAGATAGACATATAGAAAATAGATAGATAGACATTCAGATAGATATATAGATAGACAGATAGACAGAAAGATAGATATATAGATAGACAGATAGACAGAAAGATAGATAGACAGATTGACAGATAGACAAATAGACAGATATATAGATCAATACATAGACAGATATACATATAGTCAAATAGATATATAGACATATAGACAGATCGATAGATAGACAGATAGACAAATAGATACATAGACCGATAGAAAGAAATATAAACAGGTAGATAGATAGATAGTTATATACATAGATATATAGATAAATCATAAGATAGTCAGATAGACAGATAGATAGATCGTAAGATAGATAGAGAGATATAGAGATAGATAGATATACACATAGATGATCGATAGATAGATAGATAGATAGATATATAGATCGACAAATAGACAGATATACATATAGACAAATAGACAGATATACAGATAGACAAATAGACAGATAGACATATAAACAGATAGAAAGATAAATAGATAGATAGATAGATAGACAAATAGATACATAAGCAGATAGATTAATAGATATATAAACAAGTAGACTGACAGACACATAGATAGATAGCTAGATAAATAGATAGACAAATATAGACAAATTATCAGATATTTAGATAGATAGATAGATAGACATAACGAGAGAAAGAAAGAGAGATATATATAGACATAGAGATATTCAGATATAGAGATAGATATATATACACATAGAGAGAGAGATATAGACAGATAGATAGATAAATAAATAGACATATAGGCATATTGACATATAAAAAAATTGACAAATAGACAGACAAACAGATAGATACATAGTTAGTTAGTTAGTTAGATGGAAAAATATATAGACTAATAGATAGATATATATATTTACAAATAAACAGATATACATATAGACATATTGACATATAGAAAGATAGATAGAAAGACATATGGATAGATATACAAATAGATAGATAGACAGATTTATATATATATAGACAAAAGATAGATAGACATTTAGACAACTTGACAAACAGACAAATATACAGATATACTGACAGAGAAACAGACAGATTGATAGAAAGACACCTAGATAGATAGACATATAGACAGATAGATAGATAGACAGACAACTAGATAGCCAGATAGTCAGATAGATTGATAACCTTATAGTTAGATAGCCATATGGATAGATATACGGATTAAGAGATAGACATATAGACTTATAGACCGATTGACAAATAACCAGATAGACAAATAAATATATAGAAAGATAGATATTTGTCTGTATATCTATATAGATAGAAAGATATATAGATAGACATATAGATAGAAAGATATATAGATATACATATAGATAGAAAGATATATAGATATACATATAGATAGAAAGATATATAGATAAAAAGATATATAGATAGAAATATATACATATAGATAGACAGATAGAAAGATAGACGAATAGGCAGATAGACAAATAGGTAGAATGGTTGAAAGGCAGATTTGTAGATAGGCATATAGGAAAATAAAAATATAGGCAGATAAACAGATAGACCGATAGACTAATAGATAGATAGAAAGATATATAGATAGATAGTTAGACAAAAAGATAGATAGTTAGATAGATAGACAAATAGATAGATATACAGATAGACAGATAGTTAGATAGATCAATAGATAGATAAATAAATAGAACAATTAATTGACTGGATGATTGATAGATAGACAAATAGATAGATAGATAGATAAACAAGTATATAGAGAGTTATATAGATAGGTAGACAAATAGAAAGATAGATAGATAGACAAATAGACAGAGAGATAGATAGACAGGTAGATAGATTGACAAATAGATAGATAGAAAAAAAAGATAGATAGACAAATAAATTGATATATTGATAGAAAGATAGATAGATATGTAGATAAATAGATAGGCACAAAGCTAGAAAATTAGTTTTGCAGATACGCATATAGGCAAATAGAAAGATAGGCAGATAAACAAATAGACAGATATAAATTCATAGATATATAGAAAGATAGAATATTAGAAAGACATATAGATAGATAGATAGACAGATTGACTGATAGACATATATACAGATAATCAGATAGACATATAGCCATGTAGATTGATAGACAGATAGATATATAGATAGAAAAAAGATAGATAGACAAATAGATATATAGAAAGATAGTTTATCAGTTATAAAGATAAATAGATAGACAAATAATCAAATAGCCAAATAGTCAGATAGATAGATAACCATATTGCCAGATAGCCATATAGATAGATAGATAGATTAATAGATAAACATATAGACTTATTGACAAATAGGCAAATAGACAGATAAATAGATAGACAAATACATAGATATACAGATAGAAAGATGGATAAATAGATACGGACAGATAGATAGATAGCTAGATAGACAGACAGACAAATAGGTAGAAAAATATATAGATAGATAGACAGATAGACATATAGATTGATAGACAGATAGAAAGATAGACAGATAGGCAGATAGATAAATATGCAGAAAGGTAGAAAGGCAGACATACAAAATTGCTTATAGGCAAATAGAAATATAGGCAGATAAACATATAGATAGAAAGATAGATAGAAATATAAATAGATAGACAGATAGATAAATAAACAAAATAGATAGACATATACATAGATAGATAGACACGTAGAAAGATAGACATTTAGATAGGTAGATAGATAGATAGATAGATAGATAGTTAGTTAGACAAAAGATAGATAGACAAATGTATAGATAGAAGATAGATAGATAGACAAATAGATAGATAGATAGACAGATCGAAAGATAGATAGATAAAGAAATAGATAGATAGAGAAATAGATAAATAGATAACAATATAGCCAGATAGTTAGAAAGATAACCATATAGCTAGAAAGCTTTATAGATAGTTATACAGATTGACAGTTAGATAGATAGATAGATAAAGAGACAAACAAACAAATAGACATATAGATATATACATACATAGATAGATAGACAAATTAACAGATAGGCTGATAGAAATATAGATAGAAAGAAAGATAGAAAAATAGATAGAGAGATAGACAGATAGATATAAAGATATATAGACATAAAGATAGTTAGATCTACACATCAATAAAAAGACAAATAGATAGATAGATAGATAGACAAATTGGTAGACAGATAGAAAAAAAATAAATAGACAAACACATAGATAATAGATAGATAGATTGGCAAATAAATATATAAACAGAAAGATAGATATACAGATAGACATATAGACTGATAAATAGATAGAATGCCAGATAAACACATAGTTTAATAGATAGAAGATAGATAGACAGATAGAGAAATTGACAGATAGATAGATAGATATATATATATATATATATATAGATTGATTGATAAATAGATAGACAACCTGATAGACAGACAGACAGACAGATAGATAGATAGATAGATAGACACATAAAAAGATAGATAGTTAGACAAATAGATAGATAGATAGACAAAATTATAGATATAGAGATCGGTAGATTAATAGATAAATAGTTAGAAAAATTGATAGATAAATAGATAGATAAAAAGAGAGAGAGAGAGATATATATATATATATATATATAATTAGACACATAGATAGATAGAATGATAGAGAGATAAACATATCGAAAGATAGAGAGATAGGCAGATAGACAGATTGGCAGAAAGGCATATATGCATATAAGCAAATAGAGACATATACATATAGACAAACAGATAGATAGATCGACATATAGACATATAGATAGATAAACAAATAGACAGATAGAAAAACAGACAAATAGACAAATAGACAAATAAATAGATAGACAAATAGACAGATAGACAGATATACAAATAGACAATTAGATAGTTATACAAATAGATCGAGAGACAGATAGAAAGATAGACAAATAGACATATAGATAAATAGACTTATATATAGAGAGACATATAGACAAATTGACAGATAGATTGATAAATTGATAGATAGACAGATTCTCAGATTGACAAAAAGATAGATAGCTAGAAAAATAGATAGAGAGATATATAGATAAATAGATTTAAAAATAGATAGATAGATAGATAAATATACACTTAGACAGATTGATAGAAAAATAGATAGACAAATTAACACATTGTTAGATAACCAGATAGCTAGATATGTATATAGATTGATATATAGACTTATAGACAAATAGGTAAATAGGCATAGACAGATAGATAGATAAAAATATAGATAGATAGACATATAAAAAGATATGAAAATATATAGATACACAGATAGACAAATAAACAAATATACAAATAGATTGATCGACAAATAGATAAAAAAAAGAAAGATAGATAGATAGACAAACAGACAGATAGACAAATAGGCAGATAGATATATAGATAGTCAAATAGTTAGATTGAACCAAAGATAGATAGACAAATAGATAGATAACTAGATAGTGAGATAGCCTTATAGACATATAGACTAAATGACATATAGACATATAGACTTATTTATAGATATGTAAATAGCTAAATAGATAGATAGACAGATAGCCAGATAGTTATATAGATAGATAAATAGGTAGATAGATAAATAAATATAAAGAAATGTAGGCATATAGACAAATAGACAGATAGGTAGATACATAGATAGACAGAAAGACATATTGGCAGATAGACAGTTAGACAAATAAATATAAAGAAAGAAAGATAGATAGATAAACATATAGATAGATAGATAGACAGATAGATAGGCAGGTAGGTAGATAGAAAGATAGATAGATTGATAGATATGCAGAAAGATAGATAGATATGCGGAAAGATAGATAGACAGATATCAGAAAGAAAGAAAGAATGATAGATAGAGATATAAATAGTTATTTAGACAGATAGACATATAGAAAGATAGATAGGTAAATACACAGATAGATAGATAGTTTTACAGATAGACATATAGATATATATACAAATAGATAGATAAACTTATAAATAGATTTATATATAGACAAATAGATAGATAGGCAGATAAACACATAAATACATAGATAGATATATAGACAGAAAGATAGACAAATAGATAAATAGATAGATAAATATACAGACATATAGATTGATTGATAGATAGCCATATAGATATATAGATAGACAAATAGATATGTAGATATATAAATAGACAAATAGATAGATACACATATATACAGATAAATAGATAGATAGATAGACAAATAGACAAATAGATATATAAATAGATAGATCGACACATAAATAGATTGATAAACATATAGATACATAGATAAATAAATAGATAGATAGATATATAGATAGACTTTCAGATAGACATATAGATAGATTGATATATAGACAGATTATCAAATAGAGAGATATACCAATAGAGAGATAAATAGATAGATAGATGGAAAGATAGATAGATAAATAGAAGATACATAGACATATAGATAAATAGATAAATAGAGAGATAGATAGATATACATATAGATAGATAGATAGATACAAATAGATAGATAGATTGATAGAGAGATAGAAATATAGACACATAGATAGATATATAAGAAGATATACAGATAGATAGAAAACAAGATAGATAAATATATAGATAAACAGACAGACAGATAGATATAAAAATAGATAGATGTCAGATAGATAGAAAGATAGATTTATTCATAGATAAATAAAGAGATACACAGATAGATCAATAGATAGATAGATAGATAAAATACATTGATAAATAGATAGATAAATAAATAAATAAATCAATAGAAATATAAAATATAGAGAGATTGAAAGATAGACAGATAAATAGATAGATAGATAGACAGATAGCTAGATTCATAGATAGCTAGATAGGTAAATAGATAATTTATTGATAGATAGATAGATAGACAGATAGATAATTAGATATATAGTTAGATAGACATATAAACATAAAGATAGATTTATAGATTGATAGATAGCTATACAATTTGACAGAAAGATAGGTATACAGATATACAGATAGGCAGATAGACAGACAGATAGATAGATAGATAGATAAACAGATAAACAGATAAATAGATAGATAGATAGACAATAATATAAATAGATAGTAAAATAGATAGACAAATAGATAGTTACATTGATAGATGGAAAGAAATATAGAAAAATTGAAAGATAGACAGATCAATAAAGTGATAGATAGATAAATAGATATATAGATAAATAGATAGATAAATCAATAGATATACAGATAAATAGATATATAGATAAATAGATAGATAAATCAACAGATATACATATAAATAGATAGAGATAGATACATAGATTGATATTTAGATAGATAGACATATAGATAGATAGATAGATAGATAGTCAGATAGACAAATAGATAGATAGACATATAAAAAGGTAGATAGATATATAGATATACATATAGATAGATAGATAGAAAAATAGATAGATAGATAAATATATAGAAATATAAATAGATATATAGATATATAAATATACAGATAGATAGATAAATAGACAGATAGATAGAGAGAAATACAAATATACAGAGAGAAAAAATCAAGATAGATAGATAGACATATAGATAGAATGATAGATAGACAGATAGAAAGATAGACAGATAGATAGATAAATAGAAAGATAGATAGACATCTATCCAGATTAACATATAGACAAATTGACATATTGAAAGATAGACATATAGACTTATAGTCTTATAGACAGATAAACATATATGTAGATAGATAGATAGACAATAGTGAGATAGACAGACAGATAGATAGATAGATAAACAAATATATATATATATATATATATATATATATATATATATATATATAGACAAATTGAAAGATATGCATATTTTTAGATAGAAAAATAGAGAGATAGACACATAGATAGATAGGCAGATAAACAGATATATAGATAAACAAATAGATAAATAGATAGATAGAGAGATAGATAGAATGATAGATAGATAGATATATAGATATACAAATATATAGATGATAGATAGATAGAAAAATATACAAATCGATAGATAAATAGATAGATCGACAAATAAATAGATAGATAAATAAATAGATTGATAAAAAAATAGATAGATAGAAAGATAGACAGATTGATAAATAGTTAAATATATAAATAGATAGATAGACACATAGACATATAGACAGATAGATAAATTGACACTTATACATATAGATAGATAGACAGATAGCTAGATAATAAGATAGCCATATAATCAGATAGCCAAATAGGTTGATAGATAGTAGATAAATAAATAGATTGTTAGAAATATATAATTAAAGAAAGAAAGATAGATAAATATTTAGATAGATAGTTAAACATATAGATAGAAAGAAAGATAGATAGAAAGATAGATAATTAAACAAATAGATATATAGATAATTAGATTGATAGACATATAGACATATACATATATATATATATATAAGATACACATATAGCTAGATTTATAGATAATTAGATATATAGATACATAGATATAAAGATAGATAGATAGATAGATAGGCAGATAGGTAGATAATAGATAGAAAGATAGGCAGATAGATAGATATACATATAAACTAATAAATAAACAAACAGACAGATAGAGAGATAGACAGACATGCATATAGATAGATATAAATAATGCTAGATATTTATACAGATAAAGAAATAGACAGATACAAAGATTTATATATAGATAGATAGATTGATAGTTAGTTAGATATACATATGGACATAAATACTGATATATATATATATATATATATATATATATATATATATATATATATATATAGTTTATAGATAGACAGATGGATAGATAGAGAGATAGACAAATAGATAATAGACAGATAGATATATAGGCAAATATATAGATAGACACATAGACATATAGATGGATACACATAAAGATAGATATTTAAATAGATAGACAGACAAGTAGCTAGATAGATAGATTGAAAAATAGACATATAGATAGATTGATTGATTGATTGATCACCAGATTACTAGATAGATAGATATATAGATAAACCGATACATATATATAGATAGATAAAAAGATAGATAGATAGATAGATAAATAGATATATTGATAGATTTATTTATTTATTTATTGAATGAATAATTCATTGATAGATAGATAGATAGAAAGAAAAAAAAGAAATATATATATATATATAGTTAGTTAGTTAGTTAGTTAGATAGATAAAAAGATAGATAGATAGATATATATATATATATATATATATATATATATATATATATATATATATATAGTTAGATAGATAGATAAAAATATAAAAAAATAAATAGATAGATAGATTTAAAGATAGATAGAGGGACTGAAATATAGACATATGCATAGATAGAGGGACTAAAATATAGACATATGCATAGATAGATAGATAGACAGATAAATAGGTAACCAGATAAAAAGGTAGGTAGAGAGATTGATTGAATGATAAATAGATAGATAGATATATAGATATATATATATATATATATATATATATAGTCATATGTACAGCTAGACATATAAAAAGAAAGATAGATAGATAAATAGACATGTAGACAAATAGAAACATTGACAGTTAGACAGAAAGCCTAATAGCTAGATAGTAATATGGACAGATATACAGATAGACATATAGACTTATTGATAGATTGGCAGATAGATAGATTGATTGATAGAGAGATAGATTGATAGATAGATAGATAGGCAAATAGATAGCTATATAGATAGATAGATAAATAGATAAACAGTTAGATAGATAGACAGATAGACAAATATATAGATATATAGATAGATAAGTAGACAAATAGACAAAAACATTTGCGGTCTTTTCAAAAAACATTCTCAACTTCTAGAGATAGAAAATCCCACTTTCTAGAGAGAGAAAATCACCATTTTTGCTCAAATCAAGCTCCCCTCGAGCCAAAATGGAGCAAAAAGACTTATTAATAAATAATAAGTATTTTGCCTCGATAGTAAGGGAGCCCGTGCCTCCTTCACGGACCTTCGGAAACAAACACGGGAGTCCAGTCATTATTTTTTCAACCGAAGAGATGCAGAAGTTCATGGTGCCCTTTGAATATATGCTCAATGGAAAGTTCTTCCATGGTAGGCCTTGCCCGAAAGAATTATAGTAGTTAATCTCCTCGTTAAAGCTTATGGGAAGGGTGAAGCTCGCCGACTAAGATGCGAAACATATTTTTCTGCAGTGCACCATGAATGAAGACTTCTATCGCCTATGACATAGAGGTTTGTGGAAAGTGAATGGTTACCCCATGCACGTCTTAAGGTGGATGAAAGAATTTCGTCCACAGGTGAAAGCGCCCTTAGCCCCTGTATGGGTTTCCTTACCGAGTCTCCCATTATTCCTGTTCAACTCTCACTCTCTCTACACAATAGCATCCTACTTGGGCAAACCTTTGACTCGAGATGAAGCTACCATGTCAATGACACGGCCAAGTAAAGCACGAGTATGTGTGGAATGTAATCTTCTCACTCAGCCACCTAACAAGATTTGGATTGGCAATGGGGAAGATGGGCAGAACAATGGTTTTTGGCAAGCTGTTATTCCCAAAAACCTGCCTTCCTATTGCCTAAAATGTAAGCGACTTGGGCATGAAATGGGTGAATGTAAGATGGGTATAGAACAGTTAGAAAACGTGCAAGGGCTTAAGGGTAGAAGAAGAATGGTAGAAAAAATGGATTAGGAAGGAGAGAGTGGCTCCGAATGGTCATGTAGAGAGTCCTGAAAACAAGGAAGGCTTAGTGGAGGAAGAAGGGGGGAATAGGAGAGAGAATGTGAGTTATTTACAAGAGCAGGGGGAAGATAGAAATAGTGTAATACAAGAGGTAAGCATAGAGGGTGGAGATAAATTAGAGTTGGAAGAGAGGTGGGAAGAGGTGAAAGGTAGAAAGAATAGGATTAAAAACCAGAATAATTTTTTTAAAAAAGTTGGAAGATTATAGTTGGATAGATGAAGATCTTTTGGATTTCCTAGAGGAGGATCCAGAGGTGTTCATATGTCCGTCAATAGGTAGAGTAGAAGAAGATCATTAATATTATATAGAAAAAGTGAAGGATGGCTTAGGAATTTATGAGGAAGATTGTGCAAATCTCACTAGAGCACAAGGAATGGAAGCCATAAAAAATGGCTATGTAGCTTGGGAGACAAGGAAAATATAAAGAAATAATGCAAGTAATCTCAAACGCATCTAAGACCCCAAGGAACATGAAAAAATATATGAATAGAAAATATGAAACTAAGTGCACTACTAGATCCCAATCTAAACTAGGAATTAATGAATAGATGCCTTTATTGGAATATTAGGGGGTGGCTAATAATCCCTCGATAAATAGGTTAAAACAATTAATTAAAACACATAAAATTTCTCTAGTGGTCATTGCGGAACCCATGATTCAAAAGGATCAATTAACCAATTATAGCCGAAAAATAGGGTTTAACAATGCACATGCTAATATAAATAGCAAACTTTGGATAATGTAGCATAATTATTTAGATATTGAAATATTAAAAGATACAGAACATGTAGTGCATTTCAAAATAAACAAAGAAATAGATGAAATTATATCGGTTGTTTATGCGAAAAATGATACAAAATCTAGGCTAGCTTGATGGGAGGAAATGCAATATATGGAAACCAGAAATTCACCCTAGATTATAGGAGGGGATTTCAACATAATAAGGAGCACCCAGGAAAAGAAAGGAGGTAAACCCCCGGATGCAATAGCAATGACGCAGTTTAATGAGGTAATTTCTAGCTCTAAGTTAATGAAAATAGATTTTACATGTTCAAGTTACACTTGGTGTAATAATTGACATAAAAGAGGAGCAATCTGGGCTAGACTTGACAGAGTTATGTGTAATGCTAAGTGGGTAGCCTCACATGGGGTCACAGGGCTTAGACATTTAAGCAGAACCTATTCGGATCATTGCCCATTGCTTATTTCAATTTATAAGAACAACCGAGTTTCAGGTAACTTTAAATTCCAGAATATGTGGGAAAAGCATGCTAGATTTGAAAAGTTGGTAACTGAATCATGGATAGAGCCAGCAATGGAACAACCAATGCAGGCTTTTATGGTTAGGTTACATAGATTAAAAAAATGTCTAAAAACATGGAATAGATAAGTCTTCAGAAAGTTAAATCAAAAAATAAAGCAAGCAGAGGATAAAGTCAAAAAACTAGAATTAGAATACGATAATAACAATAAAGAGAAAATGAGACAGGAACTAAATAAGGCTAAAGGGGAATTGAGGCTTAAGTTGCATAGGAGGAAGTATACTGGAACCATCGTGCAAAAATTAAATGGTTGAATGATGGCGATAGAAACACCAAATTTTTTCATAACATGTGCAAAATAAAGGCTCAAAAAAACAAAATTAAAGGCCTAAAAACAAATGAGGGAACATGGGTTGAAGATAATAAGTAGCTAGGAATCCTCTTTGAGAAATTCTTTAAAAGCCGTTTTTGCAGCCAGGTTCACTAGGAAGGAAATTTATTAATGGAGGAGATCGACACATCCATCACACTAGAACAAAATAAAATGATGGAGATGATCCCAGAGGAAGAAGAGATTAAAAATGCAGTGTTTAATCTGGATAAGGACAGTGTAGCAGGACCATATGGCTGGAATAATTACTTTTTTCAGTTAAACTGACCCATTATTAAAAAAGATCTTGTTCCTGCAATTGCTTGTTTTTTTGTAGGGGTGGACATTCCTAAGGCATGGGCAAACTCATTCATAGTGTTAATCCCTAAAAAAGAATCACCACAAAAATGTGAGGATTTTAGGCCTATATGATTATATAATGCAATCTATAAGATTCTTGCTAAAATAATTCAAAACAAATTAAGTAATATTCTACCATTTATAATATCACAGGAGCAAACAAGGTTCGTTAAAAATAGGTTAATGATTGAAAATATCAGATTAGCATCAGAAATGATGACAGAAATAACATTTAAAACGAGGGGAAATTATTTAGTAGTTAAGCTGGATTTATCTAGGGCTTTTGACAGAGTGGAATGGCATACACTCTGTTTCTCTATGAGGAAATTTGGCTACTCTGAAACATGCATTGATTTAATATATAGATGTGTCACAAGCGTTTGGGTCAGAATCATTGTAAATGGTAGGAAAGGTGAAGAATTTAAGCCAAGATGAAGCTTGAGATAGGGAGACCCATTTTTGCCCTTATTATTTGATATATACTTAGAATTGTTAATTCTTAATTTAAATAAAAGAATGTTAGAGGGTAAAATAATCCCCTTCAAACATCCAAAAAATACTCTGAAAATAGGTTGTTTAGCTTATACATATAATATTATTATCTTCACAAATGCGAATAAAAGTTCTATGAAGAACCTTATGGATTTTCTACAATTATTTGAGACTGAAACAGGACAAGTTCTAAATAAAAAGAAGAGTCAGTTTATGTTAGCGAAAAAATCTTTGGAGAAAGTTGTAAATAAAATTAAAAACATAATGGGCTTTAAACATAATAAAGATGCATTAGTATACTTAGGTTGTCCGATATATGAGGGAAGACTGAGAGAAAAATATCTAATGCCTTTACAAGATAAGATGAGAAGGAAAATAACAGGTTGTAAAGTAGATCTATTAGGGTTTTGGGGGAGGATTACATTAATCTCCCACGTTTTGCAAAGCACACTGGTACATATTATATCAGTCATTCACCCACCTAAAAAGTTTACTAATAAACTAGAAATAGAGATGGCAAATTTTTTATGGAGCAAAAAAGAAGGAAAGCAGAAAATTCACTGGAAAAATTGGAGAGATATCTGCTATCCAAAAGCAGAAGCAAGGTTAGGCATCATTATTTTACAGGACATGGCGACTGCCTGGGACTGTAAAGGATGGTGGATGATAAAAGAAAATGATTCCCTCTTGGCTAAATATATGCGAGCAAAATATTTAGAACATAAACACAAGTGCCTTAAGCAGGAATCAAATAACTGGAAAGCATTGGAAAAACAAAAGGAAATAGTAGATGCTCACTCAATATTGAAAAAGTCTGGATGGAAATGGATCCTTACTCCACAAGGTAGTTTTAGATTAAAATCAGTAAAAGAATTGATTAGAAAGAAAAAACCCCGTGCAATCTTTATTTAAATGGGCCTGGAAAGCAGGTATTCCGCAGAAAATGTGCTCGTTGGCATGGAAAGTTCTCGTAAATGCATTACCTGTGGACACTAATGTCAAAAGAAAAGGTATTAAAATGGCTTCCAGATGTGAATGTTGCTTTGAAGAAGAAGAATAAATGGATCATCTACTTTTGTGAGGCAGAATTGCTATAGAAGTCTAGAAGGAATTAAAAGACCTCAAACATATAAGTAACAAAGAGGATGGATTAATAGATAGAATTAAAAAATCGGAAAATGAAAATTCTAGTAGTCATATTAAAAATTGGCTTACTCAGAATCTACCTCATATAATAATATGGTGCCTATGGAAAGCTCATAATAAGAGTAAATTCGAAGGCATAAGTATGAATTCAAATGAAATTATAAAAGATATTAGAAAATAAATCAATAATATATCTAGTATAAAGCCTATAGAAGTTGATAGTTTGTGCTTAAATAAGGTAGTTGGGATGACCTGGGGCCTCACCATCACTAATACTAAGCAGGGCTGGGTAAAGAGTATAAGTTGGAATAGGCCCCCTGAAGGTAAAATATCACTAAATACGATGGTAGCTTCTATAGGGATATAGGTATAGCAGGTGAAGGCGGGGTAATAAGGGACTCAAACGGGATTGTCATAAAAGCATTTACATTGGCTACTGAAGCTTTCTCAGCTCTCCACTCAGAGATTAAAGCATTAAAAATAGGATTAAATGTCTGTAAAAAGTTAGATGTATAAAATATACAATTTCAGGTAGATTCAATGCTATTGGTAGATTTAGTAAGTAGAAAAATAACTATTTGTTGGTATGAAGGAGAAATGGAAATAATTTTGAACCTCATTAATGAGCTTAATGCATCAATTTTACATATATGTAGAGAAGCCAATACCCTGGCTGATAACCTTGCTAGATTAGGTTCGATAAGAGGAGAAAATGAATTCAATGAAGATTCGATGCCAGAAAAATTAAAAGGAATAGCGAGATTAGATAGGATGACCTTTCCTTATCTAAGAGTTGGAAAGGGTAGTATTAGTATAAAGAATAAAAATATGCAAATTATATAATTATGAAGTTGTTAGATTGTTATGGTGTTGTGGTAGCCTCTGTGCAGAGGAATTTCTATCTCTGTAGGTAAACAAGTATGAACATTATGAAGGCTAAAGGAATAGGGTAAGGTAAGTTATTAAGATGTTAGTATATTTTTCCTGTTATTTTCTCTTTACTTAGCAGCGCTGTACCTCGTAGAAAGATCCAGAAAATCCAGCAGCTGTTGAAATTGTTAGATTATTAGATCATGGGCTTAGTACTGTCTTGTTATTGTTGATGTACATTCTGTTTTAATGTTCAGGTTAAGTGGCTATGTGTGAATGTTGTGGAAAAGTCATGTGTTAATTTACTGAAGTTTATAGATTATTAAAACTTGTAAGTGTCTAGTATAGGTGGCTGGTCCTGCATCTAACTAAAGCTGGAAGTTTCAGAATAAGAGTGACTAAAGAGGCATCGATGCAAGTGGAAATTGAGACAAAATAAAGTGCAGAAGCAATCATTTTGAGTAATTTTAAATGCTTTAATCAGCCTGGAATAAAAGAGGTTAAAAGAATAAAAGGCATCATCAAAGGTGAGAAGGAAGAAAAGCTATAAGGTAAGCATGATGGATAATTGAGTATGTAGGCATGTTGTTTTCTTTTGCAGAAAATCAGTAATGTCAAAATAGAACAAGCATATACATGGGAGACTAGGAGGGCAGCAACTTATAATTGAAGCCCCACAAAGTTGTAGAATTTGAACGGGATTCCAAAGAATATATCAAGGAATGATAAAGCTATAAATAAGGATTTTAAAGCAAACCTCAATAAAAGTGTACCTATTACTAAGTATTCTCTAGGATAGAAGCTTATCAATTTTTATCATTTTAAGCTTGTTGTTAAGGGACAAGGTTGTAAGAGGGGAATGAGTAGATTTTAGTTGGTAAAAATGGTATTCCTCAACCAAAAGAGAGGGTTAATATTAATAAACTCCTTTTTAAAAAAAGTAGACAGATAGAAAGGTAGACAGATAGAATGAGAAAGAAATAGATGGATTGAAAGAAAGAAAGATAGATTTATAGATAGATATTTAGACATATAGACTGATAGAAAGATAGATAAATTGATAGATAGTTATATAGATAGACATTTAGACATATACAGAGATAGATAGATAGATAGATAGATAGACAGATAAATTGATTGTTGATAGACATAATGATAGATAAACAAATAGATAGATATACTATATAAATAGATAGAAGAATGTAACATAGACAGATAGACATCTAGCAAGATTGACAAATAGATAGATTGTCATATTGACAGATAGATAGATAAACATATAGTCTTACAGATAAATTAACAATTATGTAGATAGATAAATATATAAAAGAGAGATACATAGATAGAAAGATAGATAGACAAATATACAAATATATAGATAAATAGAAAGACAGATAGACAGATAAAAAGATATGCATTTTTGTAGATAGGTAGATAGATAGATAGATAGACACATAGATAGATAGACAAATATACAAATATATAGATAAACAGATAGACAGAGAGACAGATAAAAAGATATGCATTTTTGTAGATATGCAAATAGACAGTTAGACACATAGATAGATAGACAAATAGACAGATAGATAGATAAATAGATTGATATAGAGATAGACAGATATATAAAAAGATAGATAGATAGATTTATATATATACAAATATATAGATGACATATAGATAGAAAGATAGATCGATAGATAGATATATAGATAGATAGATAAAAAATTAGATAGATAGAAAGATATACAAATTAATAGATAGTTAGATAAATAGATAGATAGATAGACAGGTAGACATTTAAAGAAATAGATAGATTTACAAATAGATGGATACATAGATACACAAATATCTAGATAGTAGATAGCGAGATAATCAGATAGTCAAATAGGGAGATATAAAGTAGATAGATAGATTTATTGAAAAAAATATAGAAAGAAAGAAAGAATGAAATATAGATAGATAAATATATACATAGATAGTTAGATAGATAGCTAGATAGAAAGATAGATAGAAAAATAGAAAGTTAAACAGGTAGATAGATTGATAATTAGACATATCGACATATAGACACACACACACACACACACACACACATATATATATATATATATATATATATATATATATATATATATATATATATATATATATGTATAAAAGATAGACATATAGATAGATTTATGTATAGATAGATATATAGATAGGTAGAAATGTAGATATATAGATGGGCAAAAAAAGTAGATAATAGATAAGAAGATAGGCAGATAAATAGATAGAAAAAAGACAAATAGATTGATTGATTGATAAAAGATATATAGACAGACAGATAAATAAATAAATTGAAATAAAGATAGATAGATAGATAGATAGTCATATTGACTGATAGATAGGTAGACATATAGACAAATAAATAGATAGATAGAGAGATAGATAGAAATATAGAATGATAGTCAAATAGAATGATAGTAGATAGAAAGAAAGATAGATATATATATATATATATATATATATATATAAACAGATAGACAGATAGATAGAAATACATATAGACAGATTGTTAGATAGACAAATAGATAAAATGATAGATAAATAGATAGATAGACAGATAGACACATAGATAGATAAATAGATAGACAAATTACTAAAAATCTAAATAGGTAGATAGATATATAGATAGATATATATATATATATATATATATAGATAAATAGATAGATATGTAGATAGATAAATAGAGAGATAGATACATAGATTGATTGATAAATTTCTAGATCGATAAATAGATAGATAGATAGATAAATAATTACATAGATAAATATACAGACATACTATTAGATATAAAGACATGGATTGATAGATAGACAAACAGATAGACAGACAGATAGATAGATAGAAAGACATATAGATAGATAGATAGATAATAAAAATATAGATAGATAGTTAGGTAGATAAATAGTTAGAGAGATACAAAGATAGATATATAGATAGATTGATTGATAATTAGACCGATATATAGATAGATAGATTGATAGTTAGTGAGATATACATATAGACATAAATACTGATAGATAGATATACAAATAGACATATTTATATATAGATAAATATATAGATAGATAATAGACTGATAGACATATAGACATATAGATAGATAGATATATATATATAGAAAATAGATAGTTAGATAACCAAATAACTAGATAGATAGATAGATAGATAATTATATAGATATATAAATAAATCGATACATGGTTAGATAGATAAATAGATAAATACATATATAGATAGATTGATAGATAGATTGATTTATTTATTTATTTATTGAATGATTTTTTGATAGATAGATAGATAGAAAGATATATATATATATATATATAGTTTGATAGATAGATAGATAGATAGATATCCAAATAAACAAATAGATAGATTTTAAAGATAGATAGAGCGATTGAAATATAGACATATACATAGATAGATTGATGGACATTTTTATAGATTTATAGATAGAGAGATAGATAGATAGACAGATAGATTTACATATAGCCAGATAAATAGGTAGTTAGATAGATAAATAGATAGATAAACAGAAAGATAGATATATAGATAGTAGATAGATATATAGATAGACATATGTAGATATATTCAAATAGATAGATAGATAAACATATAGACAAATAGGCAGATCTACAAATAGATAGATAACCTAATGGCCAGATAGTCATATGGACAGATACACAGATAGACATAAAGTCATATAAAAAGATAGGAAGATAGACAGATATATAGATATACAGATAAATAGATAGATAGAAAGATAGATAAACAAATAAATAAATAGACAGATAGACAAGTAGACAGATAGATAGATAGACAGATAGACAGATAGATATTTAGACAGATAGACAAATATATAGATAGATAGTAAAAAATAGATAGAATTAAAGGTAGACAGATAGATAGAGAAATAAAGAGATTGATTGAAAGAAAGAAAGAAAGATAGATTTATAGATTTTTAGTTAGACATATAGACTGATAGAAAATAGATAGATAGATAGATACATAGTTATATAGATAGACATATAAACATATACAAACATAGATAGATAAATAGATAGATAGAATGAGAGATAGATAGATAGATAGATAGATAGATACACAGATAGAAACATAGATAGATTAAAAGGAAGATAGACGAACATATAGAAAGAGAGATAAATCGATAAATATACAGATCTAAAGATAAACAAGTAAACAGATAGATAGATAAACAGATAGATAAATAAATAGATAGATAGTAAGATAGACATATAAATAGATAGCTAGATAGATTGGCAGATAGTCAAATGGTAGATATGCAGATTGGCAATGACATAGATAGATATATAGACAAATAGATAGACAGATTGACAAATTGACAAATTGATAGAGAGATAGATAGATAGACATATAGACATATAGACAAAAATATAGATATACAGATAGACAACTAGATAGATAGACAAATAGATAGAAAGGCCGATAGATAGGTAAAAAAAATTACTGCTAGATTTTGATAGATAGACAAGTAAAAAGATAGTTAGATAGACAGATAGATAGATTGACATATTGATAGATAGAAAGAAGAAAGATAGACAGATAGATAGAGAGAGAGATAGAGATAGAAAGATAGGTAGATACATAGATAGACAAATAGATAGATAGATAAAAAGATAGATAGATAGATAGAAATTTTTACAAATAAATAGAATGACAAATCTACAAATAGACAGATAGACAGATAGATAGACACATCGATAGATAGATAATTATATACATAGACATATAGACATATACATAGAAAGATAGAGATAAAACAGATTTATAGATAGATAGATTGACACAATGGCAGATAGACAAATAGATAGATAGATAGGTAGACAGACAGATAGGTAGGTAGATAGATAGATAGACGGGTTGACAGATAGATATTTTGACACAGATAGATTGATAGAGAGATATATAGAAAGATAGATAGATAGACAGATATGTATATATGCAGATAGGCAAATAGGCTGATAGAAAGACAGATAGATATATAGATAGAAAAATAGACATATATATAGTAAGATAGATAGAGAGTTAGACAGATAGCTATAATGAAAAAAAAGAAAGAA
This sequence comes from Sapria himalayana, assembly GCA_029783825.1. Classification (NCBI taxonomy): domain Eukaryota; kingdom Viridiplantae; phylum Streptophyta; class Magnoliopsida; order Malpighiales; family Rafflesiaceae; genus Sapria; species Sapria himalayana. The sequence goes on along the minus strand of JAREIK010000139.1, from coordinate 4,824 downwards.
ATATAAATATATAGACATATAGACAGATAGATAAAAAGAAAAAAAGATAGATAGATAGATAAATAGATAGATAGTTAATCAGATAGACACATAGATAGATAGACAGATAAACAGACCAAAAATTAAACACATAGACAGATAGATAAATAAACATAGACGGATAGAAAAATTAAGAGATAGATAGATAGACAGATATACAGATAGTCATATAATTAAATAGGTAGATATAACTATAGACAGATAGATATATGAGAGATAGCGAGATAGGCAAATAGACAGATAAAAAGAAAAAAAGATAGATACATATATAGATAGACATATATATATGATAGATAAAATGATAAATGAATAAATAGACAAATAAATAGATAGACAGATTGAAAGATAGATAGACAGATAGACAGATTGACAGGTAGATAGATTTACATATAGATAGATAGATAGATAGTTGGTAAGAATGTTAGATTAATAGATAAACAGATAGCTATATATACAAATAGATAGATAGCCAGATAGATAGAAAAACAAATTTATAGAAGGATTTATAGACAGATAAAAAGATAGACATATAGATAGAATGATATATAGACAAATAAACACATATATAAAAGTATAGATATACAGATAGTAATTTAGACAGATAGATAGATAGACAGATAGATAGACAGATAGATAGACAGATAGATATATAGATAGATAGATAGATATATTGACATATTGATAGATAGACTTATAGACACATATACTTATAGACACATATACTTATAGACATATAGACAGATAGGCATATATATACAGATAAACTTATTGACAAGTAGATAGATAGAGAAATAGACAGAAAGATAGAGATATAGATAGACAAAAAGATAGTTAGACAGATAAACAAATTGATAGATAGAGAAAAAGAGATAGACATATAGTCATTTAGCCAGATATGCAGATAAATAGATATATAAGTAGATGGATATTTAGATGGATAGATAGATAAATAGATATATATATATATATAAAATTACATATATAAATATAAATATAAACAGATAAATAGAAAGATATAAAGATAGATAGTTAGATAGATAGACATATAGACATACATAGATGGATAGAAAGATAGATATATAGAAGACAAGTAGACAGATAGAAAAATAGATGATAGATAGGCAAATAGCAAAATAAATAGATATAAAAATAGAATGAAAGATAGATAGACAAATAGACAGATAGATTGATTGACAGATAGATAGTTAAATAGATAGATAGATAGCCATATAGATAGATAGATTGATAGATAAAAAGAAAGATAGATAAAATGATAAATAGATAGACATATATATAGATAGACATACATACAGATAGATAGATAGATAGATAAATAGATAGATAGATAGATAGATAGATAGAATGATTGTTAGATAGATAAATCGATAGAGAGATAGACATACATTCAATCAGAAAGATAGATAGACACACAAATAGACCGACATACAAAAAGATAGATAGACAAACAAAACATATATAGATAGATAGAGATATATGTATATATATATATATATATACATATATATAGTTAGAAAAATATAAATATATAAATATATATAAAAGATATTTTGTTAAACAGATAGATAGATAGATATACACTTATACAGATAGATAGACAGGTTGAAAGATAAACTGATTAAAAGAAAGAAAGAAAGATATATATATAGATAGATAGATAGATTGATTGATAGATTGATAGGTACGTAGATCTCCAGATAGGTAGATATACAGATAGATAGATAGATAGATAGATATATAGAAAGATATATAGATAGACAGATAGATACATTGAATGATATATAGATAGACATAGATTTATAGACAGATAGACAAATATATAGATACACATATAGAAATATAGATAGATAGATAGATCGATCGATAGATAGAAAAAAAGATAGATAGATAGATAGATAAATAGATAGTTAGATAAACATATAGATAGAAGAATAATTCGACATATAGACAGATATATACATTGACAGATAGATATATAGACAGATTAACAAACAGAAAGATTGACATATAGACTTATAAACTAATAGACAGGTAGGTCTATATACAAATATACAACAGATATATAAACAAATAGACATTCAGACGGATAGATAGATAGACAGATAGAAAAATAGACAAATTGATAGATAAATAGTTAGTAAGATATATCTATAGATAGAGAGACTGATAAATAGATAGATAGAAAGATAAATAGATAGACAGACAGATAGATAGATAGATAGAAAGATTGACATATATATAGTTAGACAAATAGCCAGAATGCTTGATATGTAGATAGCTACATAGATTGATAAATTGATAGATATATAGAAATATAGACAGATAGACTTATAGACATATAGAGAGATAGGCAGATAGGTAGAGAGGCATATAGACAGATGGATAGACAGATAAATAGATAGATAGATAGATAGAAAAATAGACATATAGACATATAGACATATAGACATATAGACATATAGACATATAGACATATAGACATTTAGTTAGAGAGATATATTGATATATAGATAAATAGATATAGATAGATAGATAGATAGATAGAAAGATAAATAGATAGGCAAATAAAAAGATAAGAAGTAATGCAAATAGAAATATTGACAGAAAGATAGATAATGAAATAGACAGATAGAAAGATAGATAGTTATAAACATAGACAAAAAGACAGATATAAATTTAAATAAATAGATAGATATATAGAGAGTGAGATCGATAGATAGATAGATTTATAGATAGATAGGAAGATAGATTGATAGACATATAAATAGATAGATAGATAGGCAGATATTAGATAGTCAGATAGTTAGATAGATGATAGACACATAAATAGATATAAAGATAGAAAGATAGAGAAATAGAGAGATAGATAGATAGATAGACAGATATTCTGATATTTAGATATTCAGACACTTAAGCATATATATATCTACATATAGACATATAGAGAGATAAACAAATAGATAGAATGTTAGCTAGAGAGGATAGATATCCACATACATAAATATATATATATATACACACACACACACAGATAGATAGATAGATATAATCATAGAAAGATTGACAGATAGACAAATAGATAAACAACCAGACTGATAGATAGATAAATAGATAGACAAATAGACATATAGATAGGATAGACACAAAGATAGATAGATAGATAGATAGCATAGATATACAGCAGACAGATAGAGTACAGATAGACAGATAGATATATATATAGACAGATATATAGATAGAAAATAGATATGTAAAAAAATAGATGATAGAGATATAGATAGATAGACAGATACAAAATATAAAGATAGAATATAGAAAGATAACCAAATAGATAAATAGATAGATAGACAGATAGAAAGAAAGAAAGATAGATAGATAGATAGTCAAAAGACAGATAGACAAAAAGAAAGACATATTGATAGATAGACATATAAACAGATAGCCATATTAATAGATTGATAGATAGAAAGATAGAAAGATAGACTTATAGATAGATAGACACATAGTTAAATAGACAAATATATAGATAGACAGAAAAACAAATATACATATCGATAGAGAGAGAGATAGATAGATAGACATATTTATAAATAGACAGTTAGATAGATATAATATAAATAGATAGACAGATAGACAGATAGTTGATAGAAAAATATATAGTGGGAAGGATAGATAGAAAGACAAAAGACAAATAGACATATACACAGTTAGAGAGATAGCCAGATAGCTAGATATGTAGATAGCTAAAATAGATAGATAGAAAACAAAGAAAGATAGAAAGATCGAAAGATATAGAGATAAATATAAATATATAGAGATAGATCAGGTTAGCAAATATATTAAAAAAATAGAACAATAAATAGATAGATAGATAGATACACAATTAGATAGATAGACATATAGACATATACATAGATAGATAGATAGTCATATAGATAGATTATAGATACATAGAAAAACATATAAACTATAGGCAGATAGATAGATTTGTAGTAGACATATATATAGATAGACAATTGAAAGAAAGACTGATAAATAGACAAATAGATAGATAGTGATATATTGGTATAGAGAGAATGATAAAATAATAAATAGATAGATAGAAGATAGACATATAGACAGACAGATAGATAGATAGATAGATAGACAAATAGATAGATAGACAGATAGACATGTAGACAAATAGACATATATATAGATAGACCTAATAAACATATACACAGATAGACAGATAGACTTGGTAGAAATATTTACAAATAGACAAATAGAAAGATAGAAAGCTAGATAGATAAATAGATAGATAGATAGATAAATGGTTAGATAGATAGACATATATACATATAGTCAAATAGACAAATAGACAAACATATAGATAGAAAGATAAAAATATAGACAGATAGAAAGATAAAAGATAGATAATAGATAGACATAAATTAATAAAAATATAAATAAACAAATAGATAGATAGATAGATGATAGTTAAATAGAGAGAAGATCGTAAATAAATAGATTGAGAGATAGATAGGCAAAATTACAATAGAATTATAGACAGATAGAAAAAAATACACAGAATTATAGACAGATAGATAGGTAGGTAGATTGATAGATATATAGATAGACAGATAGATATATAGACAATATTTATAGATATAGAGAAGTAATATGGATAGAAAGCCAGATATAAAAATTAGATAGTTAGATAGATCGATAGATAGTTAGACATATAAACAGATAGACATATAGACAAAAAGACATATTGAAGATCGA
>JAREIK010000138.1:68067-78179 GCA_029783825.1 Sapria himalayana | reverse complement strand
TTGCATCTTTTATAAGCTTATATTTTTATTTGATGAAAAATAAATTATTTAAATTATATTTGTATCACTCATAATTTTTTTGTAATTAATATTTTAATAAATTATTTAAATTATATTTAAGGTTTACGAGTTTAAAGGTTTAATTATTTAGGGGCTTTTGTGTTTAGGAGTTTAGAGGTTTAAGTGTTTAGGAATTTAGTGGTCTATAAGTTTTATTTAAACAATGATATAACAACAATTTTATTTTTATTTTTTTTCTATTTTTGAAGGTTATAACCTTTGAATATATAAAAATTTCTAAATTTTTTTCAAATGTAAATATAATATTTAGTTATAATAATCTTAATAAATATAAGTCATTTAAATTCAATATAAATAATAACATTTCTAGATATTATAATAATATTCAATAAATAAATTAATAAACTATTATTAATAAGATAGATATTATTTAAAATATAATTGCAAAATCTAAATTTATTCAAAATCAAAGTAAATTTTACTAATCAATAATATATTTTAATATTTTGCTTTTTTTTATAAGTTTATAATTTTGTTATTAAAAATAAATTATTTAAATTATATTGTCTTCCTCATAATTTATTCTGTAATTATAATTCTATAAAAATAAACTAATAAATAATTAAAATAAATATTTTCAATTATAATGAATACAAATAAAATTGAGATTTATTATTTATTATTCAGGATATACAGGATTAATGGTTTAAGTATTTAGGTGTTTTGGGGTTTAGTCATTTAAGTGTTTATGCCTTAAGTGATTTTATCTAATTTTTGAAGGCTATAACCTTTGAAAATATAATAATTTTTAATTTTTTTTAAAATGTGAATATAATATTTAGTTATAATAATCATGATAATTATATATAATATAAAATCAATATATATAATTTTATTAATAGATATTATAATAATGATCAATAAATAAATTAATAAACTATTATTAATTAGAATGATATAAATTAAAATATTATTGCAAAATCTAAAATTATTCAAAATTAATTTATAATAATTTACTAAATAATAATATTTTGTTTTAAAAGTTTTGCCTCTTTTTATGATCTTATATTTTTTTGATGAAAAATAAATTATTTATATTATATTTCTGTCTCACTAATAATTTATTTTGTAATTAATATTTCAATAAAAATAAACTGATAAATAATTAAAACGAATATTTAAAATTATAATGAATACTAATAAAAATGAGATTTATTATTTATTATTTAGAGTATACTAATTTAAAGGCTTATGTTTTTATGGGCTTCGGGGTTTAGGAGTTTAGTCATTAAGAATTTAGGTATTTTGTGGTTTATAGATTTTATTTAAAAAATCTAATAACTAAAAATTTATTTTTTTATTTTTTCTTATTTTTAAAAGTTATAACCTTTGAAAACTTAATAATTTTTAAATTTTTTTAAAATGTGGAAATATTAATTTATTATAATAATCTAAATAATTATATATTATGTAAATTCAATATAAATAATATTTTTTATAGATATTATGATGACGATAATAAAATAAATTAATAAACTATTATTAATAAGATAGATTTTAAATAAAATTTATTTACAAAACCTAAAATGATACAAAATCAAAGGAAAATATATTAATAAGATAGATATTAAATAAAACTAATATTAATAAGATAAAATATACAGGTTTATATGATTATATATTTAGGAGTTTTGGGATTAAAGAATTAAGTGATTTAAGTGTTTGTCATTTAGTAGTTTATAGGTTTTATTTAAAAAAAAATAAAAAAAATTTTTTTTGTTATTTGTTCATAATTTTGAAGGATATAACCTTTGTAACTATAACAATTTTTAAATTTTTTTTAAATGTGAATACTATATTTATTTATGATAATCTTAATAATTATATATCATGTAAATTCAATATAAACAATTATATTGATATATATTATAATAATGGTCATAAAAAAGATTAATAAACAATTATTAATAAGAGAAATATTGTTTATTTATATAACAAAAATAAAAAAAATTGATTTTATCTGATTTTCATAGGACCTTTAAAAATAAAATAATTTTTAAATTTTTTGAAATGTGAATACCATGTATAATTATATTAATATTACTAATTATATATCATATAAATTCAATTTAAATAATTTTAATGATAGATAGTATAATAATGATCAAAAATTAAATTAATAAACTATTATTAACAATATAATATTAATTAAAATATATTTAGATAACACAAAATGATTCAAATCAAATCAAAATATATTACTAAATAATAATATTTAATTTTCAAATATTTCCATCTTTTTATAAACTTATATTTTTTATTGATTAAAAATAAATTATTTAAATAATATTTGTCTCACTCAAAATTTTTTTTATAAGTTTATAGTTTAAATAATTAAACTATAAATAATTAAAATGAATATTTAAAATTATAATAAATAGGAATAAAAATGAGATTTATTATTTATTAGGTAGTTATATCTGTTAAAAGGTTTATGTATTTAGGGGTTTCGGGGTCTATGAGGTATTGATTAAAGTAAGTAAGCATTTAATGATCTTTAAGGTTTTATTTTAAAAATGAAATAACAAAAAATTTATTTTTATTATTTTTTCTCATTTTTTATGGTTATAACCTTTGAAAATATAATAATTTTTAAATTTTTATTAAATGTGAATACTATATTTAGTTTTGATAGTATTAATAATTATATATCATATAAATTCAATATAAAAAATTATATTGATAGATATTATATTAATGATCAAAAAATAAATTAATAAACTATTATTAATAAGATAGATATTATTTAAAATATATTTGCAAAACGTAAATTTATTCAAAATCAAAGTAAAATAAATTACTAAATAATAATGTTTTTGATGTTTTGCTTCTTTTTATAAGTATATATTTATTTTTCTTATAAGTATATTATTTAAATTATAGTTGTCTTCATCATAATATATTTTGTAATTTATAATTCTATAAAAATAAATTAAAAAATAATTAAAATGAATATTTAAAATTATAATGAATACAAATAAAAGTGAAATTTATTATTTATTATTCAGGATATACAGTTTTGATGGTTTAAATATTTAGGTGTTTTGGGGTTTAGTGATTTAAGTGTTTATGCCTTTTGTGATTTATAGTTTTTATTTAAAGAATTAAAACACAAAAAATTTAATTTATTGTTTTATTTAATTTTTGATCGCTATAACCTTTGAAAATATAATAATTTTAATTTTTTTTTAAATGTGAATATAATATTTAGTTATAATAATCTTAATAATTATATATAATGTAAACTCAATATAAATAATTTTATTAATATATATTATAATAATGATCAATAAATAATTAATAAACTATTTTTAAAAAGAATGATATAAATTAAAATATAAATATAAAATCTAAAATGATACAAAATCAAAATACAATATTTTACTAAATAATAAATTTTTTGTTTTTAAATTTCTGCCTATTTTTATAAGTTTATATTTTTTTTTTGAAAAAATATAAATTATTTAAATTATATATATGTCTCACTAATAATTTATTTTGTAATTAATATTTCTATAAAAAAAACTGATAAATAATTAAAATAAAAATTTAAAATTATACTGAATAAAAATTAAAATGAGATTTATGATTTATAATTAATGTATACCAGTTTAATGGTTTTGAGATTTAAAATTTTTCTGAAATGTGAATACAATATTTAGTTATAATATTATTAATAATCATACATCATATAAATTTAGTATAAATAATTTTATTGATAGTTATTATAATAATGTTCAAAAATTAAATTAATAAACTAATAATAATAAGATAGATATTTGTCTTACTCATAATTTATTTTGTAATAAATATTTCTATAAAAATAAACTAATAAATAATTAAATGAATATTTAAAATTATAATAAATCGAAATAAAAATTAGATTTATTAATTATTATGTATTATATAGTGGATTAATGATTTATGTATTTAGGTATTACGGGGTTTAGGAGTATATTAATTTAACTTTATATGCATTTAGCTGGCCTACTCATCGGACTCGGAGATTCGCGACCCGACCCGAACTCTTGTCCCGAAAGAATCAGGACTGAGAAAAATCCGTTGACATTGACTTTTCCCGTCCCATTTTGTCACGTATTTTTTCTTTTGGTACGGTTCCGGATCTTAAGGAATATCCATCCTGAGAACCGTCCTGCATTAAAAACCCGATACTAGAACCATACACACACACACACACACACACACACATATATCATGAAGATGCCACCAATTCTGCTACTGCCAATCCAATTCCAACGCACCTATTGGTGTTCCGACGAGTTCCAGCCACCTCATGCCATTCCAGCCATGTTCAGTTATGTCCAGCCCTTGTCCGTCGCACTTATAGTTGCCTCCACCGTATCTTAGATGCCACCATCCTTTTGGTTTTTTTTCTGATCAGAATTGATTGATTAATTATTAATATTATGTGTCTTAGTCAGTTTTGGAGTATTGGTTGTGGTGTTGTGGTTGGGCCGAATGAGTGGGCTGAATGTGTTATAGTCAGTTTAGTAGAGCGTGCTTGTTTGAAATATTTATATGTATTTATGCTTAACATATCATATTAATTAATGGGAATACAGATGCCACAATCCACCGGTAAACCAAAAATACAATAAATTGAAGATGATCACATCTCAAATGATCAAAGTACTGGTAAATGCAATCATCATCCTTTCACGAACTCTTCTATTGTTACTGTAGGTTTTTTAATTACAATTGTAAAAAAAAGTCACGGTACATCTGAACCTCAAGCTCATAAAAAGTATAAGTTTGTGGTTTGGGAAACTTATGAGATATTAGTTGGTTCAGAGGGAAATGAAACTGCTAGGGTAGCTTGTATATTGTGTTGGAAACAATAATTGGCAAAAAGTGATCAAGGTAATATGGGTTTATAGAAATACTTGAGAGAGAATTTCCATGTAGGAAATTTCCACACAAAAAAGAATTAATAGAAGCTCACAAAGGTAAAGACAAGTCACAATCTTTGTTGAGCTTCACTAAAGGTACTAGTTCAGAGGATAACAAATTAACTTGTTGGCAATTTGATCAACAACTAGTTAGGAAGGCTTTGGTGAAAATGATCATAAAAGATGAATTGCCTTTTTGTTTTGTTGAGAGGGATGAGTTCAAGGAGTTTTGTGAAGTTAGTGTGCATCAATTCAAAATTCCATCTAGGCACTCTACACTGAGGGATTGTTTTTCTTTGTTTGTGAAGGAAAAGGAGAAATTATTTGATAGCCTATCATCTCATTGTTGTAGAGTTTCATTGACTACCGACACTTGGACTAGCATTCAAAATTTATCTTATATATGTTTGACTGTTCATTTAATTGATTCTCAATGGAATATGCATAAAAGGCTTTTAACTTTTGTGTAATTAAGAGTCATTCTGGAGTTAATATTAGAAATGCTATTGAGTTTTGCATAAATGAGTAGGGTTTGAGAAAGTTGATGTGCATTACTGTTGACAATGCATCAAATAATGATGTTGCAGTTGAATAATTGAAAAAAAGGCTTGTGAAGAAAAGTGTTGTACCTTTGAGAGGCGAGCATTTTCATATGAGATGTTGTGCTCATATCCTAAACTTAATCATCAGAGATGGCATTGCAATAGTTGAGGGTGCTATTTAAAAAATTAGAGGTGTGGTGAAATATGTGAGGAGCAGTCCTTAAAGATTAGATATGTTTAAGTTATGTGTTCAAAAAGCAAACTTGACATATGGATCTTCATTGCAATTAGAATTCCCTACAAGATGGAATTCAACTTATTTGATGCTACTAACTAATATAAAATATCAACAAGAATTTGATAAGTTGGAGGACAAAGACAAATGGTTTTTGAAGGAGTTTGGTTCAAACGTTCCAACTGAGAGAGACTGAACAAACGCCAAAATTTTTGCTCGTTTCTTGAAAACTTTTTTATTACGTAACTTGTAAATATTCTGGCTCATACTATTCTACCTCTAGTGTTTATTTTCCTCAGATTATTTGAATTTGAAAAATAATTGAGCTTTGTGAAAATAGTAGAGATACATTGGTGTCTGATATGGGTATGTAAATGAGGCATAAATTCAACAAATATTGGGGTTCTATTCAGTCAACAAATATTATGCTTTTTGTTGCAGTAGTGTTGGATCCTAGATATAAGCTCAAATATCTCAAAGTTAAATACACTTAGCATTATAGAGAGGAATTGGCTAAAAATTTGGTGAAAAAGGTTATAAATGACTTAAATGAGATGATGGATGATTATAAAGATTTAAATGAAGATGAATCAAAAGAAGATGATTTCTCTTCTTCTGTGTTGAAGAAAAATGATGATTTCTTTGATGGTAGTGATACTTATTTTGAAGATTTTTTTGTAGTTGAATTGGAGAAAGAACAAGAGGTTGCAGCTTTGGATGGGTTGTATAGGTACTTGGAGGACAAATTTGAAAAAAATAGAATTGATTTTGATCTTCTAAACTAGTGGAAGGTAAATGAGGTTAGGTAACCTACTTTGGCAAATGAAGCAAGGGATGTATTTGCTATCCAAGCATCTTCTATGGTCTACGAATCTACTTTTAGCACTGGGGGTAGAACATTAGATAAATTAAGGAGTTCTTTAACACCAATTATAGCTGAAGTTCTCATATGTCTACAAGATTAGTTGAGAAGCTCAAACAAACCTATTGAATTTGAAGAATTAGTTCAAGACCTTGATGATAAAGAATCAGGTTAGTATACAAATCTTGTAAATTTTAATTTCAATTTTACTTATTTTATTCATTCAATTTAATAAAAGATATAGTTAAATTACAATTTTCAGAGGGGTCTCAAGATCCAAATATTCTTCCAACTATAGTTGACCAACTAAATTTGGAATGTGTGTATTAAATTTTATAAGGTAATATTTTGTTTTTTATTACTCTTTCATCTTAGAAATTTATGTCTACATGATTAACACATTTTCATCTTTGGTTGTCCTTCTATAGTGGAGGAAGAAAAGGGAGGAGTTGTAGAAGAGATAATTAATTGGGTTTGGATTTTTGTTGCTGTTCTAGGACGGACCTTTGAAATGATTATTATCATGGTTGTTATTAGTTGTATTTTTTTTGTTATGTTAAGCTACCTAATTTTAGCAATTACTTAAATAGTAATTGATGCTACCAATGTTTGTGGTCATCTTTAGCTATTCCTTAATATTTTAAGTAATTGTTTAAAAAATGTAGTATTGCTATTATGGTTAATTTCACTCGGCTGAACAAAGCCAACTTGTGAAAAAACAAAGAACCAAATTAAGCACACAACTCGGTCCCGTTCTATTTAACATATCTATTCTTTTCTGCACATCAAAGCTTTTGACAAGGTAATGGAACTCGTTTGCGGTATTCAGCCTATTTGACAAAACAAAATTGGCACAATTTTAGTTTGAAAGACACAACAAAGGAATGATAAATGGTAGAACATAAGGTTTCAACATGAACTAACTTGGCCGATTTGAAGAAAATAAATTGAAAAAAATGTCCATACTCTGTTCTGTCCCGGAACCATTTTATCCTACCGAAAATCCCCAATCTCTGTCCCGTCTTGTCCTGATATTTTCAACCTATGGGACGGGTCTGGATCTTCAAAAAAAAATTCTCCGAACTATGGGAAGGGATTGGAGATTTGTAATCCCTATCCCGTCCAATCCCATGAGCACCCATAGCATTGAGTGGTTTATAAGTTTTATTTTAAAAAAAATTACGAAAAAATTATTTTTATTATTTTTTGATATTTTCAAAGGTTTTAACCTTTGAAAATAAAATACTTTTTAAATTTTTTTCAAATGTGAATACAATATTTAGTTATACTAATCATTATATTTATATATTATATAAATTCAATATAAACAATTTTATTGATAAATATTCTAATAATAATCAAAAAATAAATTTATAATCCATTAATAATAAGATATATATTAATTAAAATATAATTACAAAACTAAAAATGATTCAGAAGCAACGATAAATATATTACTATATAATATTTTTTTGTTTTTGAATTTTTTTTTCTTTTAATAAGTTTATCTATATTTTTTAATGAAAAAAAATTTATATAAATTATATTTGTCTAACTCATAATTTATTTTGTAATTAATATTTATATATAAATAATCAAATGAATAATTAAAATGAATATTTAAAATTATAATGAAATAAATGAGATTTATTATTTATTATTTATTATTTTGGGATACCGGTTTAATTTAAATTAGATCCATCTCACTAATAATTTATTTTGTAATTAATATTTCTATAAAAATAAACTGATAAATAATTAAAATAAAAATTTAAAATTATACTGAATAAAAATTAAAATGAGATTTAAGATTTATTATTAATGTATACCAAGTTTAATAGATTAAGTATTTAGAGGTTTTGTCGTTAGGAGTTTAGTGATTTATATTTTTAGGCTTTAAGTGGTTTATAGGTTTTATATAAAAAAATAAAATAACAAAATAACAAAATAATTTCAATAATTTGTTTTCATTTTCATAGGATTTACAATTTTTTGAAATGTAAATACAATATTTAGTTTTAATAATATTAATAATTATTTATCATATAAATTCAATATAAACAATTTTATTGATACATAATATAATAATGATCAAACATTAAAATAATAATCTATTAATAAAAAGATAAATATTAATTAAAAAATATTTACCAAACCCAAATTGATTCAAAATTAAAGTAAAATATATTATTAGATACTAATTTTTAATTTTTAAATTTCTACTTCTTTTAGAAGCGTATATTTTTTTTTATTAAAAATAAATTAATTAAATTATATTTGTCGGACTCATACTTTATTTTGTAATAAATATTTCTATAAAAATAAACTAATAAATATTTAAAATGAATATTTAAAATTATAATAAATATAAATATAAATTAGATTTATTAATTATTAAGTAGTATATATCAGTTTAATGGTTTATTAATTTAGGCATTATGGGGTTTAGGTGTATACTGATTTAACTGTGTGTGCATTTTGTGGTTTATAGGTTTTATTTTAAAAAAAATTATTTTTTTTATTTTTTGATATTTCAAGGTTATAACCTTTGAAAATATAATAATTTTTAAATTTTTTTTCAAAAGTGAATAAATATTTATTTATAATAATCATAATGATTATATATCATATTAAATTCAATATAAACCAATTTATTGATAGATATTCTAATAATTATCAAAAATACATAATTAGAAAATCTATGATGAATAAGATTGATTTTACATAAAATATAATGCTCAACACCTAAAAATGATTTAAAAGCCAAAGCCAAATATTCGTTACTAATTATATTTATTTGTTTTCTAATTTTTATTCCTTTTTCTAAGCTTACTCTATTTTTTTGAAAAAATAATATTTTATAAATTGATATTTTTAACTCCATAATTTATTTTATACCTTAATATATATATTTATAAATAAAAAACGAAACCGACCTCAAAATAGAATTTTTTTACATTACTAATGAAAACAAATAAAAATGAAAATTTATTAATTATTATTTAGGTGTCAACCCGTTTAAACGATTATCTATATAAAGGTATTGGGATTTTGTAGTTTAGTGATTTAAGTGTTTAGGCTTTAGTGACTTATAGGTTTTATTTAAACAATGAAAAATAAAAAAAAATTTTTTTTTTCACATGTTCAAAGGTATAATCTTTGAAAATATAATATTTAAAATTTTTTACAAAAGTGAATACAATATTTAGCTATAATAATTATTAAATCTATATATCATATAAATTAAATATAAATATTTTTATTGATAAAATTCTATAATGATCAAAAAATAAATTAATAATCTATTATTAATAAGTTAGATATTAATTAAAATATAATTACAAAACCTAAAATGATTCAGAAACAAATTAAAATATATTACTATATAAAAATTTTATGTTTTTAATTTTTTTCTTCTTTTCATAAGTTTATCTATATTTTTTTGTTGAAAAATAATTTATATAAATTATGTTGACTAACTT
>JAREIK010000138.1:21781-61655 GCA_029783825.1 Sapria himalayana | reverse complement strand
TCATAATGCTTAAATACATAAACCATTAAATAGCTATATACTACTTAATAATTAATAAATCTAATTTTTATTTCTATTTATTATAATTTTAAATATTCATTTTAATTATTTATTAGTTTATTTTTATGTAAATTTTTATTACAAATTAAATTATGAGAGCGACATATATATTTTAATTAATTTATTTTTAATCAATAAATATATATTCTTATAAAAGAAGTAAAAATTTTAAAATTAAAAATTATTATCCAAGTAATATATTTTACTTTATTTTAAATCACTTTGGGTTTTGTAATTATTTTTTAATTAATATCAATCTTTTTATTAATAGTTTATTAATTTAAATTTGATCATTATTATATTATCTATCAATAAAATTGTTTATGTTGAATTTATATGATATATAATTATTAATATTATTATAACTAAATATTGTATTCACATTTCAAAAAATTTTAAATATTATAATATTTTAAAAGGTTATAACCTATGAAAATGGGAAAAAATTACAATTTTTTTGTTATTTTATTGTTTAAATAAAACTAATAAACCACTAAATGCCTAAAAACATTAATTGCTAAACTTTTAAACGACAAAACCTTTAAATACTTAAACTATTAAACAGGTGTACATTAATAAAAAATCATAAATCTCAATTTAATTTTTTTAAGTATAATTTTAAATTTTTATTTTAATTATTTATCAGTTTATTTTATTGAAATATTAATTACAAAATAAATTATTAGTGAGATAGATCTAATTTAAATAATTTATTTTTAATCAAAAAAAATATATATCCTTATAAAAAGAGGCAACATTTTAAAAACAAAAATTTATTATTTAGTAATATATTTTATTTTTATTTTGAATCATTTTAGATTTTGCAATTATATTTTAATTTATATAATTCTTTTTAACAATAGTTTATTGATTATGTATTGATCATTATTATAATATCTATTAATAAATTTATTTATATTGAGTTTACATTATATATAATTATTAAGATTATTATAACTAAATATTATATTCACATTTAAAAAAAATTAAAAATTATTATATTTTCAAAGGTTATAACCTTCAAAATTTTAAAAAAAACAAAAAATTAAATTTTTTGTTTTTTCATTCTTTAAATAAAAACTATAAATCACTAAAGGCATCAACACTTAAATCAATAAACCCCATAACACCTAAATACCTAAACCATTAAAACTGTATATCCTAAATAATAAATAATAAATCTCACTTTTATTTGTATTCATTATAATTTTAAATATTTATTTTAATTATTTTTTAGTTTATTTTTATAGAATTATAAATTACAAAATATATTATGAGGAAGACAAATATATTTTAAATAATATATAATTAAGAACAAAAAATATAAACTTATAAAAAGAAGCAAAACATTAAAAACATTATTATTTAGTAATTTATTTTACTTTGATTTTTAATAAATTTAGGTTTTGCAAATATATTTTAAATAATATCTATCTTATTTATAATAGTTTATTAATTAATTTTTTGATCATTAATATAATATCTATCAATATAATTGTTTATATTGAATTTATTTGATACATAATTCTTATTATTATCATAAATAAATATAGTATTCACATTTAAAAAAATTTAAAAATTTTTATATTTTCAAAGGTGATAACCTTCAAAAAAGAGAAAAAATAACAAAAAATAAATTTTCTGTTATATCATTCTTTAAATAAAACTTATAAACCATTAAATACCTAAACACATAAATCTCTAAACTCCTAAACCCCGAAGCCCCTAAATACTTAAACCTTTAAACACGTAAACCTTAAATATAATTTAAATAATTTATTGAAATATTAATTAGAAAATAAATTATGAGTGATAGAAATATAATTTAAATAATATTTTTTCATCAAAAAAATATATAATCTTATAAAATGAGGCAAAAACTAAAAAAAATTATTATTTAAAAATAAATTTACTTTGATTTTGAATCATTTTAGTTTTTGTAATTAAATTTTAATTTATATATATCATATTAATAATAGTTTATTAATTTATTTTTTGATATTTGATATAATATCTATCAATAAAATTGTTTATATTTAATTTATATTATATATTGTTATAATAATTATTATTACTAAATATTGTATTCATATTTTTAAAAATTTTAAAATTATTATATTTTCAAAGGTTATAATCCTTGAAAATTTGAAAAAATATCAAAAATAATTTATTTGTTATTTCATTGTTTAAATAAAACCTATAAACCATTAATTGCCTAAATACTTAAATGAATAACTTCTAAATCTCGAAAACCCTAAATAGATAATTTTTTTAAACAGATATATCCTAAATAATAAATAATAAATCTCATTTTTTTTTCATTATAATTTTAAATATTCATTTTAATTATTTATTTGTTTATTTATATATAAATAATTATTACTAAATAAATTATGAATTAGACAAATATAATTTATATAAATTTTTTTTCAGTAAAAAAATATAGATAAACTTATTAAAAGAAAAAAAAATTCAAAGACAAAAAATTATTATATAGTAATATATTTTTCTTTGCTTCTGAATCATTTTAAGTTTTGTAATTATATTTTAATTAATATATATCTTATTATTAATGGTTTATTAATTTATTTTTTGATCATTATTAGAATATTTATCTATAAAATTATTTAAATTGAATTTATATAATATATAAATATAATGATTAGTATAACTAAATATTGTATTCACATTTTAAAAAAATTTAATAATTATTATATTTTCAAAGGTTATAACCTTTGAAAATATCAAAAAATAATTAAATAAATTTTTTGTTATTTTATTTTTTAAATAAAACCTATAAACCACTAAATGCTAAGGGTGCTCATGGGACGGGACGAGAGGGGGATTACAAATTTCTAGCCCCTTCCCACAGTTCGGCAATTTTTTTATGAAGATCCAGACCCGTCCAATAGGTTGAAATTATCGGGACTGGACGGGACGTAGATCGGGGATTTTGGGTAGGAGAAAACAATTCTGGGACGGAACGGAGAACAGACATTTTTTTTAATTTATTTTCTTCAAACCGGCCAAGTTAGTTCATGTCGTAACCTTTTGTATTGCCATTTATCATTCCTTAGTTATGTTTTTTCCAACTCAAATTGCGCCAATTTTGTTTTGTCAAATAGGCTGAATACCGCAAATGAGTTCGATTACTTCTTTGTTTTTTCACAAGTTGTGTCAAAAACCTATCAAAGTTTTGTCAAAAACTTTGATGTGCAGAAAAGGATAGAAATGTTAAATAGAATGGGACCGAGTTGTGTGCTTAATTTGGTTCTTTATTTTGTCACAAGTTGGCTTTGTTTAGCCGAGTGAAAGTTAACAATAATAGCAATACTACATTTTTTAAACAATTACTTAAAATATTAAGGAATAACTAAAGATTACCATAAACATTGGTAGCAGCAATTACTACTTAAGTAATTTCTAAAATTAGGCAGCTTAATATAACAAAAAAAATACAACTAATAGCAACCATGATAATAATCATTTCAAAGGTCCATCCCGGAATAGCAATGAAAATCCAATCCCAATTTATTATCTCTTCTATAACTCCTCCCTTTTCTTCCTTCACTGAGAATGACAACCAAAGATGAAAACGTGTTAATCTTGTAGACATAAATTTCTAAGATGAAAGAGTAATAAAAAAACAAAATATTACCTTATAAAATTTAATAAACCCATTCCAAATTTAGTTGGCCAACTATAGTTGGAAGCATATTTGGATCTTGTGACCCCTCTGAAAATTGTAATTGAACCATATTTTTATTAAATTGAATGAATAAATTTTAATTTATTCATTCAAATACATCCCTTGCAACATTTTCCAAAGAAGGACACCCAACCACATTTACCTTCCACCAGTTTAGAAGATCAATATCAATCCTATTTTTTTAAGTTTGTCTTCCAAGTACCTATCAAACTCTTCCAAAGCTGCAACATCTTGTTCTTTCTCCAATTCAACAAAAAAACATCAACATAATTATCACTACCTTCAAAGAAATCATCATTTTTCTTCAACAAAGTAGAAGATAAATCATCTTTTTTGATTCATCTTCATTTAAATCTTTATAATCATCCATCATCTCATTAAAAGTATTTATAAGCTTTTTCACCTAATTTTTAGTCAATTCCTCTCCATATTGCTAAGTGTACTTAACCTTGAGATATTTGAGCTTATATCCATGATCCAACACTACTGCTACAAAAAGCATAATATTTGTTGACTGAAGAGAACCCCAATATTTGTTGAATTTATGCCTCATTTTCATACCCATTTCAGACACCATTGTATCTCTACTATTTTCACAAAGCTCAATTTTTTTCAAAATTCGAATAATCTGAGGAAAATAATACTAGAGGTAGAATATTATGAGCCAGAAAATTTACAAGTTACCTCATAAAAAGTTTTTAAGAAACTAGCAAAAATTTTGGCATTTGTTCAGTCTATCTCAGTTGGAACGTTTGAAACAAACTCCTTCAAAAGCCTTTTGTCTTTGTCCTCCAACTTATCAAATTCTTTTTGATATTTTATATCAGTTTGTAGCATCAAATAAGTTGAATTCCATCTTGTAGGACAATCTAATTGCAGTGAAGATCCATATGTCAAGTTTGCTTCTTCAACACAAAACTTAAACATATCTAATCTTTTAGGACAGCTCCTCACATATTTCACCACACCTCTAATTTTTTGAATAGCGCCATCAACTACTGCAATGCCATCTATGACAATTAAGTTTAGGATATGAGCACAACATCTCAAATGAAAATGCTCGCCTCTCAAAGGTACAACGCTTTTCTTCTCAACCCTTTTTTTCAATTATTCAACTGCAACATCATTATTTGATGCATTGTCAACAGTAATGCACATCAACTTTCTCAAACCCCATTCATTCATGCAAAACTCAATAGCATTTCTAAAATTAACTCCAGAATGATTGTTAATTACACAAAAGTTCAAAAGCCTTTTATTAATATTCCATTGAGAATCAATGTAATTAACAGTCCAACATATATAAGACAAATTTTGAATATTAGTCCAAGTGTTGGTAGTCAATGAAACTCTACAACAATGAGATGATATGCTATCAAATAATTTCTTCTTTTCCTTCACAAACAAAGAAAAAAAAATCCATCAATATAGAGTGCCTAGATGGAATTTTAAATTGAGGCATACTAACTTCACAAAACTCCTTAAACTCATCCCTATCAACAAAACAAAAAAGCAATTCATCTTTTATGATTATTTTTACCAAAGCCTCCCTAACTAGTTGTTGATCAAATTGCCAACAAGTTAATTTGTTATCCTCTGAACTAGTACCTTTAGTGAAACTCAACAAAGATTGTGACTTGTCTTTACCTTTGTGAGCTTCTATTAATTCTTTTTTGTGTGAAAATTTCCTACAAGTCTCTCTCAAGTATTTCCATAAACCCGAAGTACCTTGATCATATTTTGCCAAATATTTTTCTTTACACCATATACAAGCTGCCCTATAAGTTTCATTTCCCTCTGAATCAACTAATATCTCATAATTTTCCCAAACAGCAGAATTATACTTTTTATGAGATTGAGGTTTAGATGTACCTTGACTTTCTTTTTCATTTGGAATTGAAGAACCTGCCGTAATAATAGGAGGGTTCGTGAAAAAATGATGTTTGGATTTACTAGTACTTTGATGATTTGAGATGTGATCATCTTCAATTTATTGTATTTTTCGTTTACCGCTGGATTGTGCCATCTATATTTTCCATTAATTAATATGATATGATAAGCATAATTACATATAAATATTTCTAACAAGCAAGCTCTACAAAACTGACTGTAACACATTCAGCCCACTCATTCGGCCCAAACACAACACCATAACCAATACTCAACAAAACTGACTGAGACGCATAATAATAATAATTAATCACTCAATTCTCATCAAAAAAACAAACCAAAAGGTTGGTGGCATCTGAGACACGGTGGAGGCAACCAGAAGTGTGACAGACAAGGGCTGGACCTAACTAAACTTTGCTGGAATGACGTGAGGTGGCCTGGAACTCATCGGAACAGTAATAGGTGCTTCGGAATTGGATGGGTAGTAGCAGAATTAGTGGCATCTTCATGTTTATATATATATATATATACACATATATATTCCTGGTTCTAGTATTGGTTTTTTCGGACGGGATGGTTCTGGGGATGGATATTGCTTAAGATCCGGAATCGTTCCAAAAGAAAAAATACATGACAGAACGGGACGTGAAAAGTCAAAGTCAAAGGATTTTTTCAGTCCCGATTGTTTCGGGACAAGACTTCGGGTCGGGTCGCGAATCTCAGAGTCCTGTGAGCAGCCCTACTAAATGCATATAAACTTAAATTAGTAAACTTTTAAACCCCGTAATGCCTGAATACATAAACCATTAAACCGCTAAATACTACTT
This sequence comes from Sapria himalayana, assembly GCA_029783825.1. Classification (NCBI taxonomy): domain Eukaryota; kingdom Viridiplantae; phylum Streptophyta; class Magnoliopsida; order Malpighiales; family Rafflesiaceae; genus Sapria; species Sapria himalayana. The sequence goes on along the minus strand of JAREIK010000138.1, from coordinate 55,169 downwards.
CATAATTAATAAATCTATTTTTTATTGCTATTTATTATATTTTTAAATAATCATTTTAATTATTTATTAGTGTATTTATTTAGAAATATTTATTACAAAATAAATTATGAGTCGGACAAATATAATTTAAATAATATATTATTTATCTAATAAAAATATACGCTTATAAAAGAAGTATAAATTTAAAAATTAAAAATTATTATCAAGTAATACAAGTTACTTTAATTTTGAATCAATTTGGGTTTTGTAAATATTTTTTAATTAATATCTATCTTATTATAAATAGTTTATAAATTTAATTTTTGATCATTATTATTATATCTATCAATAAAATTATTTATATTAAATTTATATGATATATAATTATTAATATTATTATAACAAAATATTGTATTAAAATTTCAAAAAATTTTAAATATTATTATATTTTCAAATGTTATAACCTATGAAAATGATAAAAAATTATACAAATTTTTTTTGTTATTTTATTTTTTAAATAAAAGCTATAAACCACCAAAAGCCTAAAAACATAAATTACTTAACTCCTAACGAAAAAACCTCTAAATACTTAAATCATTAAACTGGTATACATTAATAATAAATCATAAATCACATTTTAATATTTATTCAGTATAATTTTAAATTTTATTTTAATTATTTATCAATTTATTTTATAAAAATATTAATTAAAAAATAAATTATTAGTGAGACAGATCTAGTTTAAATTACACCTGTATCCCTAAATAATAAATAATATATCTCATTTTTTTTCATTATAATTTTAAATAATAATTTTAATTATTTATTTGTTTATTTATATATAAATATTAATCACAAAATAAATTGGGTTAGACAAAAATAATTTATATAAATTATTTTTCATCAAAAAATTATTATTAAACTTTTTAAAAGAAAAAAAAATTTCAAAACAAAAAATTATTATATAGTAATATATTTTGCTTTTCTTCTGAATCATTTTAGGTTTTGTAATTATATTTTAATTGATATCTATCTTATTAATAATAGATTATAAATTTATTTTTTGATCATTATTAGAATATTTATCAATAAAATTGTTTATATTGAATTTATATGATAGATAAATATAATGATTATTATCACTATATATTGTATTCACATTTAAAAAAAATTTAAAAATTATTATATTTTCAAAGGTTATAACCTTTGAAAATATCAAAAAAAAAATTTTTTATTATTTTATTTTTTTAATAAAATTATAAACCACTAAATGCATACATAGTTAAATCAGTAAACTCCTAAACCTCATAATGCCTAAATACATAAACTATTAAACCGCTATATACTACTTAATAATTAATAAATCTAATTTTTATTTCTATTTATTATAATTTTAAATATTCATTTTAATTATTTATTAGATTATTTTTATAGAAAGATTTATTACAAATTAAATTATGAGAGCGACATATATATTTTAATTAATTTATTTTTAATCAAAAAAAATATATGCTTATAAAACAAGTAAAAATTTAAAAATTAAAAATTATTATCCAGTAATATATTTTACTTTAATTTTGAATCAATTTGGGGTTTGTAATATTTGTTAATTAATATCAATCTTTTTATTAAAAGTTTATTAATTTAAATTTATCATTATTATATTATCTATCAATAAAATTATTCATATTGAATTTATATGATATATAATTATTAATATTATTATAATTAAATATTGTATTCACATTTCAAAAAATTTTAAATATTATTATATTTTCAAAGGTTATAACCTATGAAAATGACAAAAAATTACAATTTTTTTTTTGTTATTTTGTTGTGTAAATAAAACCTATAAACCACTAAATGCCTAAAAACATAAATTGCTAAACTCCTAAACGACAAAACCTTTAAATACTTAAACTATTAAATAGGTGTACATTAATAAAAAATCATAAATCTCCATTTAATTTATTTTATTATATTTTTAAATTTTTATTTTAATTATTTATCAGTTTATTTTTATAGAAATATTAATTACAAAATAAATTATTAGTGAGATAGATCTAATTTAAATTAAAACAGTATCCCTAAATAATAAATAATAAATCTCATTTTTTTCATTATAAATTTAAATATTCATTTTAATTATTTATTTGTTTATTTATGTATAAATATTAATTACAAAATAAATTGAGCTAGACAAAAATAATTTATATAAATTATTTTTCATCAAAAAATTATAGATAAACTTATTAAAAGAAGAAAATATTGGAAATAAAAAATTATTATATAGTAATATATTTTGCTTTGTTTCTAAATCATTTTATGTTTTGTAATTATATTGAAATTGATATCTATCTTATTAATAATAGATTATTAATTTATTCTTTGATCATTATTAGAATATTTTTCAATAAATATATTAATATTGAATTTATATGATATATACATATAATAATTATTATAACTAAATATTATATTCACTTTTGAAAAAAATTTAAAAATTATTATATTTTCAAAGCTTATAACCTTTGAAAATATCAAAAAATAAAAAAAAAATAATTTATTTATACTTTTTTAAATAACACCTTTAAACCACTAAATGCATGCACAGTTAAATCAGTAAACTCCTAAACCTTCTAATCCCAAAATACATAAACCATTAAACTGCTATATACTACTTAATAATTAATAAATCAAATTTTTAATTCTATTTATTATAATTTTAAATATTCATTTTAATTAATTATTAGTTTATTTTTATAGAAATATTTATTACAAAATAAATTATGAGTGCGATAACTATAATTAAAAAAATATATATGCTTATAAAAGAAGTAAAAATTTAAAAATTAAAAATTGTTATCTAGAAATATATTTTACTATAATTTTGAATCAATTTGGGTTTTGTAATTATTTTTTAATTAATATCTATCTTAATATCAATTGTTTATAAATTTAATTTTGATCATTATTATAATATATATCAATAAAATTGTTTATATTGAATTTATATGATATATAATTATTAATATTATTTAACTAAGTATTATATTTACATTTCAAAAAATTTTAAATATTATTATATTTTCAAAGTTTATACCCTATGAAAATGAGAAAAAATTAAATAAATTTTTTTTGATATATTATTTTTTAAATAAAATGTATAAACCACTAAAAGCCGAAAAACATAATTCGCTAAAATCCTTAATGAAAAAACCTATAAATACTTAATCCATTAAACTGGTATACAGAAATAAAAATCATAATTCTCATTTTATATTTTATTTAGTATAAATTTAAATTTTTATTTTAAATATTTATCAGTTTATTTTTATAGAAATATTAATTACAAAATAAATTATTAGTGAGAAAAATCTAATTTAAATTAAACCGGTATCCCTAAAATGATTTAAATGTTTAAGCATTTAGTGGTTTATAAGTTTTATTTAAATAATAAAATAATAAAAAATTTATTTTTGTTATTTTTTATCATTTTTGAAGGTTATAGCCTTTGAAAATATAATAATTTTTAAATTTTTTTTCAAATGTAAAAATAATATTTAGTTATAATAAACTTAATAATTATAAGACATTTAAATTCAATATAAGTAATTTTATTGTTAGATATTATAAAATTGATCAAATAATAAATTAATAAACTATTCTTAATAAGATTGATAGCAATAAAAATATAATTACAAAACCTATATATAACGATTCAAAATCAAAGTAAAATATATTACTGAAATAATAATTTTTTGTTTTTAAATTTGTACTTCTTTTTATAAGCTTATATTTTTTTTATTAAAAATAAATTATTAAAATTATAGTTGTGTCTCTCATTATTTCTTTTGTAATTAATATTTCTATAACAAATAAACTAATAAATAATTAAAATGAATATTTAAAATTAGAATGAATACAAATTAAAATGAGATTTATGATTTATTATATGTGGTATCCCGGTTTAATGGTTTTATTATTTAGGAGTTTTGTCATTTAGCAGCTTAACAATTTATGTTTTTAGGTAATTAGTGTTTTATAGTTTTTATTTATATAATAAAAATAAAAAGTTTTTTTTAGATTTTTTCTGATTTTCAAAGGTTATAACCTTTAAAAATAAAATAATTTTTAACATTTTTTGAAATGTGAATACCATGTATAATTATATTAATCTTACTAATTATATATCATATAAATTCAATATAAACAATTTTAATGATAGATAATATAATAATGATCAAAAATTAAATTAATAAACTATTATTAATTATATAAATATTAATTAAAATATATTTTCATAACACAAAATGATTCAAAATCAAATCAAAATATATTACTAAATAATAATATTTAATTTTTAAATTTGTCCTTCTTATAAGCTTATATTTTTTTTTGATTAAAAATATTTTATTTAAATAATATTTGTCTCACTCGAAATTTATTTTGTAATTAATTTTTCTAAAAAATTAAACTATAAATAATAAAATGAATATTTAAAATTATAATAAATAAAAATAAAAATGATATTTATTATTTATTAAGTAGTATATAAATGTTAAAATCTTTATGTATTTAGGGGTTTCGGGGTTTATGAGCTTACTAATTTAAGTAAGTAAGCATTTAATAGTCTATAGGTTTTATTTAAAAAATAAAATAACTACAAATTTATTTTTATTATTTTTTTCTCATTTTTTAAGATTATAACCTTTGAAAATATAATAATTTTTAAATTTTTTTCAAAAGTGAATACAATATTTATTTATAATAATCATAATAATTATATATCATATAAATTCAATATAAACAATTTTATTGATAGATATTCTAATAATTATCAAAAAATAAAATAAAAATCTATTATGAATAAGATTGATATTACTTAAAATATAATATCAAAACCTAAAATGATTCAAAATCAAAGCAAAATATATTACTTAATAATAATTATTTATTTTTGAATTTTTATTCTTTTTATAAGCTTATCAATTTTTTGATAAAAATAATCTTTATAAATTATATTTTTTACTCATAATTTATTTTATAATTAATACATATATAAAAATAAAAAACTAAAGAATCAAAATGAATTTTTTAAATTAATATGAAAATAAATTAAAATGAAATTTATTAATTATTATTTAGGGTATACCGATTTAAAAGATTATCTATATAGAGGTTTCGAGATTTTGTAGTTTAGTGAACTAAATGCTTAGGCATTTAGTGGTGTATCAGTTTTATTTAAATAATAGAATAACAAAGAAAAAATATTTTTTATTTTTTTTTAACATTTTCAAAGGTTATAACCTTTGAAAATGTAATAATTTTTAATTTTTTTTCAAAAGTTAATTCAATATTTAGTCATAATAATCATTATATTTATATATCTTATAAATTCAATATAAATAATTTTAGTGATAAATTTTCTAATAATGATCAAAAAATAAATTAATAATCTATTATTAATAAGATAGATATCAATTAAAATATAATTACAAAACATAGAATGATTCATAAACAAAGCAAAATATATTACTAAATAATAATTTTTTGTTTTGAATTTTTTTATTATTTTAAAAAGTTTATCTATATTTTTTTGATTAAAAATAATTTACATAAATTATATTTGTCTAACTCATAATTTATTTTGTAATTAATATTTATATAAAAATAAACAAATAAATAATTAAAATGAATATTTAAAATTATAATTAAAAAATGAGATTTATTATTTATTATTTAGGGTATACTGGTCTAATCTAAATTAGATATGTATTACTAATAATTTATTTTGTATTTAATATTTCTATAAAAATAAACTGAAAATTAATTAAAATAAAAATTTAAAATTATATTGAATAAAAATTAAAATGATATTTATTATTTATTATTAATGTATACTAGTTTAATGGTTTAAGTATTTAGTGGTTTTGTCTTTTAAGAGTTTTGTGATTTAGGTTTTTAGGCATTTGTGGTTTATAGCTTTTATTTAATCAATAAAATAACAAAAAAAAATTTTGTAATTTTTTCTCATTTTCATAGGTTATAATCTTTGAAAATATAATAATATTTAAAATTTTTTGAAATGTGAATTCAATAATTAGTTATAATATTATTAGTAATTATATATGATATAAATTCAATATAAATAATTTTATTGATAGATATTATAATAATCATCAGAAATTAAATTAATAAACTATTAATAATAAGATAGATATTAATTAAAATATATTTACAAAACCCAAATTGATTCAAAATTAAAGTAAAATATATTACTGGATAATAATTTTTAATTTTTAAATTTTTACTTCATTAATAAGCGTATATATTTGTTTGATTAAAAATAAATAATTTAAATTATATTCTTCGCACTCATAATTTATTTTATAATAAATATTTCTATAAAAATAAACTAATAAATAATTAAAATGAATATTTAAAACTATAATAAATAGAAATTAAAATTAGATTTATTAATTATAATGTATTATATATCAGTTTAATGGTTTATGTATTTAGTTATAATAATCATTATATTTATATATCATATAAATTCAATATAAACAATTTTAATGATAAATATTTTAATAGTTATCACAAAATAAATTAATAAAAATATTATTAATAAGATAGATATCAATTAAAATATAATTACAAAACATAAAATGATTCATAAGCAAAGCAAAATATATTACTATATAATAATTTTTTGTTTTGAATTTTTTTTTATTTTAAAAAGTGTATCTTTACTTTTTTGATTAAAAATAATTTACATAAATTATATTTGTCTAACTCAATTTATTTTTTAATTAATATTTATATAAAAATAAAAAATTAATAATTAAAATGAATATTTAAAATTATAATGAATAAAAATGAGATTTATTATTTATTATATAAAAATATTTTGCTTTGCTTCTGAATCATTTTAGGTTTTATAATTATATTTTAATTGATATCTATCTTTATTTTTAATTCATATCTATCTTATTAATAATTGTTTATTAATTTTTTTGATCATTATTAGAATATTTATCAATAAAATTATTTATATTGAATTTATATGATATATAAATATAATAATTATTATAACTAAATATTGAATTCTGTTTTGAAAAAAATATAAAAATTATTATATTTCTAAAGGTTTATAACCTTTGGAAATATCAAAAAAAAAATAAACAAAAAATATTTATTATTTTATTTTTTAAATAAAACTTATAAACCACTAAATGCATACACAGTTATATCAGTAAACTTTTAAACCCCGTAATGCCTAAATACATAAACCATTAAACAGCTATATACTACATAATAATTAATAAATTTAATTTTTATTTCAATTTATTATTATTTTAAATATTCATTTTAATTATTTGTTAGTTTATTTTTATAGAAATTTATATTACAAAAAAATTTATGAGTGCCACATATAATTTAAATAATTTATTTCTAATCAAAAAAAATATATGCTTTTAAAAGAAGTATAAAAAGAAGTATTATTAAAAATTTAAAATTATTATCAACAAATATATTTTACTATAAATTTGAATCAATTTGGGTTTTGTAAATATTTTTTAATTAATATCTATCTTATTATAAATAGTTTATTAATTTAATTTCTAATCATTATTATAATATCTATCAATAAAATTGTTTATATTTATTTTATATGATATAGAATTATTAAAATTATTATAACTAAATTTTTCTTCTGATTTTATCTCCTCTATTGTTGCTTCTCATTCCTTAAAAATGTCAAATGTTCTTCTTGTTCCTCACATTACTAAAAATATATGGTCCATTAGTAAGTTAACTCGTGAGAACAATTGTTTAGTGACATTTTTTTCTTCTAGTTTTACAATACAGGATCTAGCAACAAGAATGATGGTGTGAGTCAGGCGCTGTGAGAAAGGGCTTTAAATTCTTGATCATGGCCATGCAAGTTTTTTTTCCAGTCTTTCTCTATGTAATTCTCATGCACCTTCTGCCATTTTGCATGCCTAATTAGGACACCCTTTTTCGCAATGTTTCCTCTTTGAATAAGCATGGTGTAATCACATTTTCTGATAAAGACAATTTTAATTCAAAACTATGTTTTGGTTGTCAATTAGGAAAAAGTCACCGCTTGTCTTTTCCAAATTTGATTCAATGCTGATCTTTTTTATTTGAATGGATTCACTATGGTTTATGGGGCCCCTTGCTAATTCCCTCTCCATCTGGTTATAGATGCTATTGTGTCTTGATAGATGATTTCTCTCACTTTAATTGGATCTTCCCATTAAAGCTTAAGTCACATTTTTTTGACATTTTTCTTCACTTTCACCAATATGTCATTAATTAATTTGAATATAAAATCAAATCTTTTCAATGTGATGGAGAAAAGAAATTCACCGAACACCATTTTAATTCTTTTCTTTGTAAGAATGGTATTATGCAACACATAGTTTGTCCTTATACACCTAATCAAAATGGTATTGCAAAGAGACAACATCGCCACATCACTCATTCTTGATGGCAAACTCCTCATGAAATTCTATATGGTAAAATTCCTTTTTATTCTTTACTTTGTACATTTGTTTGTCTTTTTTTTCCCTATCTACGTGATTACATGACCAATAAATTATCAACTCGCTCTATACCTTGTGTTTTTATTGGCTATAGTTCTCTTCATAAGGGTTTTCGTTGCTTGGATAAGAAAACTAACCGGGTATATGTGTCTCGCCATGTTCTATTTTTTGAGGATTATTTTCCTTATGCTATCTCTTCTATTCTTTCTTCGGTTGGTACTGATTATCTCACTTTTACTGATACATGTGATAGTTTTCTACCTAGTGACAGCTCTTTAACCATAAGTGTGACTCCAATTTCTAGTTCGACCCCCACTCCTTGTGTTCCCATTACTGACCCAAGTCTTATTATCATGATAAGACCCGACCCAGGTACCCTTCCTAGATTTTTTGGGTGGTCCCGCCTGGTGAAGTAAACATACGTAGTACCACAATATCTCAATTATATAAAAAAATATACAACCACCCAATACCATTACCAACCTAAATTAATATAGATCATAACCACAATCATACATAATAAGGACTCATATGAGTTCAATACCAATACCAGAGCATTCTAAGAATGTTTGTGAATTTAGGGGTACAATGAAAATAAATGAGTCCAATAAACAAGACAGATAAATGAAGTAGGGTACTACAACTATGGCAACTAGAGCAGTGTAGAATTTGGCACAAGGTAGGCCCTATGATCTGCCTGGACAGACTGCAGATGATCAGTCTCGCTCCCCTACAGAATTGTCTCCCTGCTCGGTGTGAGCACCTTGGTCAAACAGTCGTAGTGGCGGATAGAAAACTTGATCCGACCATTTACCAACTTTTTTTTGTCGTATATTTCAAACGGTGAGGAATCTTCCTTTCTGTCCGGTGCGTGTTGGCGGTGGCCGGCCAATGGTGCCTTGTCTGGTCCAATCTCTCACGGCTCGCAAATGCACAAAAAGCCCAAATTGTGTTGTCAATTTTTGGAGAGCTTTCCCTAAGGTTTTGGAGCTTAAGAAGTTGGTTTGGGGTAGGGTTTCATTTGGCTCCCAAGCTATGTTTATATAGGGCCTAGGGTCATTTTCAGATAAAATTTTAGATAGGCCTAAATAATGATAAAGTGCTATTGTTTGAACTTCTCGGGGCCATAACTTTTTATCCATAAGTCAGATTTTGATGTTCCATCAGTTTATGAACTCGTATCGATGAGACCTATGAATTGCTATCTTGGTCAACCAAGAATTATTCACCGTTGAAAAAGTCAACTTTGATCTAGATACTTTGTGTTGGTCAACCCTGGTCAAACTTAGTCAAACTTGTCAACTTAGTCAAACTTGGTCAACCGTGTTAAAAAAACTTGTATTATTTGGTATGGGTCGTTACAATCTACCCGCCTTAAGGAAAAATTTTTTCCGCGAAATTCGTACCTGATTCATGGAAGAGATGAGGATACTGGCTCTGCATCTGGTCCTTTGGCTCCCAAGTCACCTCCTCGACTAGATGGGTTCTTCAAATGACTTTCACTAAGGATATTGTCTTATGGCGAAGCTCCTTCTCTTTCATGCCTAGAATCTACACTATTTGTTCTTCATAGGATAAGTCATTCCTCAACTCAATATCTGGTGTCTCCATTACATGTGAGGGATCTGAAATGTACTTGCGTAGCATAGAGATGTGGAAAATATTATGGACTCAAGAAAGATCCTCTGGTAAGTCTAATCTATAAGCCACTAGACCTATCCTTTCAACAATCTCAAAAGGTCTAATGTAGCGAAAAGTTAGCTTCCCTCGCTTCCCAAAGTGTACCACTCCCTTCCAAGGAGAGAGCTTCAAGAATACTCGATCTCCAACCTCAAACTCATGGTCCTTCCTATGCTTGTCCGAATAGCTTTTTTGCCTGTCCTAGGATTCTTTCAACTTGGCCAGTATAACATTAACCTTGTTCTCAGTCATCTGTACAATCTTAGGATTTAGTAATTTCTTTTCGCCAGTCTCATTCCAACATAATGGAGTGCAAAATTACTTCCCATTCAAAGCCTCATTAGGTGACATCTCAATGCATGAGTGATAACTATTGTTATAAGTAAATTCTTCCAAGGATAGATATTCATTCCAATGTCTCTTGAATTGCAGTACGCATGATCTCAACATATCTTCTAAAGTCTGAATAGTTCTTTTGGATTGTCCATTAGTCTGAGAGTGAAAAGTGGTACTTAAATTCAACTTGACACCCATTTCCTTTATCAATCTCTTCCAAAACCTGGAAGTGAATCATGGGTCTCTATCAAAGATGATCAATATTGGTATCCCATTCAAACTCACAATATGATTATAAAGAATTTTGCTAGTTTCTAATGAGAAAACTTCTCACTATATGTTTCATTTGTTCTCAATAACAAATGAAACAAAATCAATCTCAATGATAAGGTTAAGAAAGCATATAAGATACTAGATGACTTGCACAGCAATGTACAATCCCAAGGAATTGAGAAACCTATACCTATGATACCAAGCTAACAGGACCCGACTCATATATCCTTCTTGGATTTTCCGAGTGGTCTCGCCTGGTGAAGTAAACATATGTAGTACCACAATATCTCAATTATATAAAAAATTTACAACCACCTGATACCATTACCAACCCAAATTAATTTAGGTCATAACCATAAGCATACATAATAAGGACTCATAAAGTTCAATAACAATACCAGAGCATTCTAAGAGTATTTGCGAATTTAGGGATATAATGAAAATAAATGAGTCTAATAAACAAGATAGATAAATGAAGTAGAGTGCTATAGTAGTAGCAAACAGAGCAGTGTAGAATCTGGTGCGAGGTAGGCCCTATGATCTGCCTGGACATATTACAGATGATTAGTCCTGCTTCCCTACAAGATCATCTCCCGGCTTAGTTTGAGCGCCTCTGTCAAAAAGCCGTTGTAGTGGTTGGAAAACTCAATCTGACTGTCGGTCAACTTTGTTTTTGTCATATCTTTCAAAAGGTGAGGAATCTTCCTTCCTGCCCGGCACGTGTCGCCGGTGGCCGGTGGTACTTCCTTCGGTCCGATCTCTCACGGCTTGCAAATGCACAAAAAGCCCAAATTGTGTTCCTAGTTTTTGGAGAGCTTTCCCTAAGGTTTTGGAGCTCAAGAGGGTATTTTGGGGGCTAGGGTTTTATTTGGCTCCCAAGCTATGTTTATATAGGGCCTAGGGTCATTTTTGGGTAAATTTTCAGATAGGCCTAAACACTATTAAAGTGATGTTGTTTGAACTTCTTGGGGCCATAACTTTTTATCCACAAGTCATATTTTGATGTTCTGCTAGTCTATGAACTTTTTTGACGAGACCTACGAAATGCTATCTTGGTCAACCAAAAATTACTCACCCTTGAAAAAGTCAACTTTGATCCCCATACGTGTTGGTCAACCCTGGTCAAACTTTGTCAAACTTGGTCAAACATAGTCAAACTTTGTCAAACGTGTTAACAAAACTTGTATTGTTTGGTATGGGTCATTACATATCATTCCTCCCTTCACACTCTCTCAGCCTTCTTCGCTTGAACTAGCCTTGGATGTCCCTCCACCTACCTCTTCTTCTGTTGTCCAACCATCTACATCTACTCACCATTATCACCCGTGCTCGAGATGGTATTGTCAAGCCTCACATTATTCATTCATTATGTGCTTTCACTGCTCTTTCGTGGATTCGGGTACATCTTGTGGTTAAAGAGCCTCATGGTTTTTAGTTAGCTGTCAAACATCCAGCATGGTTCTTGGCAATGGATGATGAAATTGCAACTCTCAAGCACAATACTACGTGGCGATTAGTTCCTCATCCAGCTGATCATAATATTGTAGGGTGTAGATGGATTTTTAAGACCAAGTTTCATGCTGATGGATCTAATTGAGTGTCACAAAGCTCGTCTAGTGGCACAAGGTTTTTCTCAAAAGCATGGCATTGATTTTGACGAAACTTTTAGTCCCATTGTTCGACTTGCTTTAGTTCGCATTATTTTTTCCCTTGCTGCTATGAATAATTGGCCTTTACACCAACTTGACATTAAAAATGCATTCCTTCACGAGGTTCTCTCCGTGGAAGTCTATATGGAGCAACCCTCGGGCTACATTGATCCGCAATTCCCAACTCATGTCTCTCACTTACAACGTGCTCTTTATGGTCTTAAACAAGCTCCTCGAGCATGATTTTAGCATTTCAGCCAATTCTTACTTGGCATTGGTTTTTTTTCTAGTCATGTTGATTCCTCTCTCTTTGTCTATCTTAGCCCTCATGGAATTATTTATCTTCTCCTATATGTTGATGATATGGTAATAACTGGAAGCAATTCTTCTCTGCTGCATTCTCTCATTGATCGGCTAGCCAAAAAAATTCCCATGAAGGATCTTGGTGATCTACACCATTATTTGGGGATTGAGGTTGTTATAATGAAAAGGGTCTTTTTCTTCGCCAAGCTAAATAAGCATTTGATCTGTTGACTCGAGCAGAAATGGTCGATTGCAAGCCTATCTCAACTCCTTTTTTGGTGGGCTCTCATCTAACCGATTTTGGTACTTCTTATTTGGATGCTACATGGTTTCATTCTCTAGCTAGTGCATTACAATATTTAACTCTTACACGGCCAGATTTATCATACAATGCTAACTCTATATGTCAATATATGCATGCTACCATTGTTGATAATTTTAGAGCCTTGAAGCATATTTTACACTATGTCAAAGGAAGCTATAATTATGGCCTGTAACTCTCATGGGATTCCTCTTGGATTTTGCTAGGCTATCCTGATGCTGATTGGGCTGGCTGTCCAGTCAATCAGTGTTCAACAACCAGATTTGTTGTTCATCTCGCCCACAACTTAATTTCAAGTTGCCCTAAAAAGCAAGCTACATGTACATGCTCTAGTGCAGAGGCTAAGTACCATGCTCTTGCCCACAACTTAATTACTTCCAACACACCAAATCTCTCTCCAAACATATTGATATTGAGTATCATTTTGTTCAGGAACTTGTTACTCGAAAGGTTATTAGTCTCACCTATGTCCCCACACACCTACAGCTGGTTGATGTTTTTACAAAAGTAGTGGCTAAATTACAATTTTTATTAGATTATGGCAAGTGGTACATTTTTCCATTTTCTAACACGCCAACTTTGAGGGGGGATATTAGAGGACAACTTGACTCTAATGATTATGACCAAGATATAAATGTTTCTCCATAATTGTAGCAATTTGTTTTTTTGTATATTTGTTTTCCATATTTGTAATTATACAGCTACCATGTATATTCTATTTATAAATGAATATATTCTCACATCATATGTGATATAGTGGCATTATATTTATAATTCTTATTCTTTTTATTATTATTATTTTATTTTTTTTATTCTTTTATTATTATTATTATTATTCTCCGTATTCATTTTATTCTTCTTTGTCTTCTTATTCTTTTTATTCTTATAATTCTTATAATTCTTTTTATTATCTTTATTTTTTTTATTCTTCTTAACCTTATTCTTCTTATTGATCACATTTTTATTATTCCATTTATTTTTCTTATTCTTTTTATTCTTATTATTATTTTTATTTTTTTATTGATCATATTCTTCTTATTCATTATATTGTTCTAATAGTTCTTATTGTTCTTTTTGTTTTTTTGTTTTATTTGTTCTTTTTGTAATTTTTGTTCTTTTTGTTCTTATTGTACTTATTGTTATTTTTTTTGTTATTCTCTTTATTCTTTGTATTCTTCATATTCTTCTCTATCTTCTTATTATTCTTATTCTTCGTATTCATCTTACACTTATTATTCTACTTATTCTTTTATTCTTCTAATTCTTTTTATTCTTCTTATTCTATTAATTTTTCTTATTCTTATTAATCTTATTATTTTTCATATTAATTTTATTCTTATTGTTCTTCATTTTATTCTTTTTTTGCTGCTTATTCTTTTTATTATTCATATTTTTGTTTTTAGTATTATTATTAATCTATTCTATTAATTCTTTTTATTCTTCTCATTTTCTAATTATTTTTCTTATTCTAATTATTCTACTTAATCTTCTTATTCTTATTATTCTTTTATTCTTATATTTATTTTTATTCTTCTTATTTTACTTATTCTTTGTATTTTTCTTATTCATCTTATTCATCTTATTAATCATATTCTTATTATTCTTCTTATTTTTCTTATTCTTCTTATTCTTCTTAGTCTTCTTATTCTTCTTATTCTTATTATTCTTCTCATTCTTCTTATTTTACTTATTTTTCTTACACTTCATATTCTTCTTATTGTTATTATTATTATTGTTATTTTTATTCTTCTTTTATTCTCCTTATTCTTCTTATTCTTGTTAATCTTCTTATTCTTCTTTTTCCTTTATTCTTCTTATTCTTCTTAGTCTTCGTATTCATCTTATTCTTCTTATTTTTCTTATTCTAGTTATTTTTCTTATTCTTCTTATTTTTGTTATTTTTTTTATTTTTTTAATTCTTCTTATTCTTCTTATTATTCATAATCTTCTTATTATTCTTATTCTTCTTATACTTCTTATTCTTCTTATTTTTTTTATTCTTTTTTTTGCTTATTCTTCTTATTTTTCTTGTTCTTATTCTCCATAATCTTCTTTTTTTTTATTTTTTTTGCTTATTCTTCTTATTTTTCTTGTTCTTATTCTCCATATTCTTCTTATTCTTCTTATTCTTCTTTTTTTCTTCATATTGTTCTTATTCTTCTTATTCTTATTCTTCTTATTCTTATTCTTCTTATTCTTTTTATTCTTTTTTTCTTCTTACTCTTCATATTCTTAATATTATTATTATTATTCTTATTTTTTTTGTTATTCTTATTCTTCTTATAAATCTTATTCATCTTATTCATCCTATTCATCTTATTCTTCTGATTCTTCTTATTCTTCTAATCTTTTTTAATATTCTTACTCTTATTATTCTTCTTATTATTCTCATACTCGTTATACTTTTTATTCTCCTTATTAATCTTAATCTTATTATTCTTCTTATTCTTTTTATTCTTCTTATTCTTCTTATTTATCTTATTCTTCTTATTCATTTTATTCCTCTTATTTTTGTTGTTGTTCTTATTTTGTTTATTCTTATAATTCTTATTATTCTTCTTATTTTTATTGTTCTTCTTATTCTTGTTATTTTATTATTCATCTTATTCTACTTATTCTTTTTATTCTTTAAATTCTTTTTATTGTTCATTTTATTCTTATTATTCTAATTTATCTTTTTCTTCTTATACTTATTATTCTTCTTATTCTTCATATTATTTTTATTCTTCTTATTTTTATTATTTTCTTATTATTCTTATTATTCTTATTATTATTATTATTCTTATTATTATTATTCTTATTATTCTTATTATTCTTATTATTCTTATTCTTCTTATTCTTCTTATTCTTCTTATTCTTCTTATTCTTTTTAATTTTTTTATTCTTCTTAATCTTATTATTCTTCTTATTCTTACTTTTCTTCTAATTTTTCTTATTTTTCTAATTCTTTTTAATCTTCTTATTCTTCTAAATCTCCATTTTTTTCTGTTTCTTTATTTTCTTTTTATTTTTCTTATTCTTATTATTCTTCTTTTTCCTTTTATTCTTCTTTTTGTCATATTATTCTTAATCTTTTTATTTTTCGTATTCTTCTTATTCTTCTTATTCAAATTATTCTTATTATTCATTGTTTTCTTATTATTATTTGTATTCTTCTTATTCTTATTATTTTTCTTTTTCTGCTTATTATTCTTATTCTTCATATTATTGTTATTTTCTTCTTATTATTCATATTCTTCGTATTCTTATTATTCTTATTATTCTTCTTTTTCTACTTATTATTCTTATTCTTCATATTACTATTTTTTCTTCTTATTTTTCTTATTCTTATTATTCTTATTCTTCTTATTCTTATTTTTCTTATTATTATTATTATTATTATTATTCTTATTCTTCTTATTCTTCATAGGCATCTTATTTTTCTTATTCTTCTTATTCTTATTATTCTTCTTATAAATATTATCCTTCTTATTCATTCTATTCATTTTATTCATCTTATTCTTTTTAATCTTTTTATTCTTCTTATTATTCTAATTCTTCTTATTATTTTTTTTCTTCTTATTATTCTTATTTTTCTTATTCTTATTATTCTTTTTATTCTTCTTATTAGGCTTATTATTCTTCTAGTTATTTATCTTTTTATTATTCTTATTCTTATTATTCTTCTTATTCTTCTTATTCTTCTGACTCTTCTTATTCTTCTTATTCTTTTTATTCTTCTAAATTCTTCTTATTCTACTTATTCTTCTTTTTCTTATTATTATTTGTATTCTTCTTATTCTTTTTTTTTCTTCTTATTCTTCTTATTATTATTAATCCTTTTATTCTTCTTATTTTTCTTATTTTATTTATTCTTGTTATTTTTCTTATTCTTGTTAGTTTTCTTATTCTTCTTATTCTTGTTATTTTTAAAAATCTTTTAATTATTCTCATTCTTCTTATTCTTCTTATTCTTCATATACTTCTTATTCTTCATATACTTTTTATAATTCTTCTTTTTATAATTCTTCTTATTCTATTTATTCTTCTTATTCTTCTTATTCTCCTTATAATTCGTATTCTTCTTATTCTTCTTTTTTTCTTATTATTCTACTTATTCTTCTTATACGTATTTTTCTTATTCTTCTCATTCTTATTCTTTTTATTCTTCTTATTCGTCTTGTTCTTCTTATTCTTCTTATTCTTAATATTTTTATTATTCATCCTATTCATCTTATTCTTTTGATTCTTTTTATTTTTCTTATTCTTTTTATTTTTCTTATTATTCTTATTCTTCTTATATATGTTATACTTCTTATTATTTTTATTAATCTTAATCTTATAATTTTTCTTATTCTTTTATTTTACTTATTCTTATTATTCTTCTTATTCTTCTAATTCTTCTTTTTATTCTTATTATTATTCTTATTATTCTTATTCTGTTTATTCTTCTAATTCTTCTTTTTATTCTTATTATTATTCTTATTATTCTTATTATTCTTATTCTTCTTATTCTTCTTATTCTTCTTATTCTTCTTATTCTTCTTATTCTTCTTATTCTTATTATTCTTTTATTCTTCTTATTATTCTTATTCTTCTTATTCTTCTTATTATTTTTATTCTTCTTTTTCTTCTAATTCTTTTTATTCTTCTTATTCTTTTTATTCTTCTAATTTTTTTTATTCTTCTTATTCTTTATATTCTTTTAATTTGTTCTTTTTCTTCTTACTATTCCAATTCTTTATTTTCTTTTTATTCTTATTAGTCTTCTTATTCTTCATAATACTATTATTATTATTATTATTATTCAATTTATTATTTTTATTTTTATTCTACTTATTCTTCTTTTTTTTATTTTTATTATTCTAGTTTTTCTTCGTATTCTTTTTATTCTTCTTATTATTCTTATACTTATTAATTTTCTTATTCTTCTTATTCTTATTTTTCTTCTAATTTTTTCTATTATTCTAATTGTTCTTTATCTTCTTATTCTTCTTATTCTTCTTATTTTTATTATTCTTCTTATTCTTCTTATTCTTCTTATTCTTCTTATTCTTCTAAATCTCTTTATTTTATTTTTCTTCATTTTCTTTTTATTCTTCTTATTCTTATTATTTTTCTTTTTTTTATTCTTCATATTGTTCTTACTATTCTTATTCTTCTTATTTTTCATATTTTTCTTATTCTTCTTATTCTTTATATTCTTCTTATCTTCTTATTCTTCTTATTCTTCTTATTCTTCTTTTTCTGCATATTCTTATTATTTTTCTTATTCTTTGTTTTTTCTTTTTTCTTCTTATTCTTCTTATTCTTCTTATTCGTCTTATTCTTATTGTTTTTATTTTTCTACTTATTCTTATTATTTTTATTATTCTACTTATTCTTTTTATTCTTCTTATTCTTCATATAAATATTATTTATCTTATTCATCTTATTCTTTTTATTCTTCTTATTCTTTTAAATCTCTTTTTTTTCTTTTTCTTCATTTTCTTTTTATTCTTCTTATTCTTATTCTTCTTCTTTTTCTTTTTATTTTTCTATTGTTCTTACTATTCTTATTTTTCATATTCTTCTTATTTTTCTTATTCTTTTTATTCGTTTTATTCTTTTTATTCTTCTTTTTATGCTTATTCTTCTTATTATTCTTTTCTTCTTTTCTTCTTTTTATTCTTCTTATTCTTTTTTTTCTTCTTATTCTTCTTATTATTATTATTCTTTTTTTTCTACTTATTCTTATTATTTTTATTATTATTCTTATTCTTCTTATTATTCTTATTATTCTTATTCTTCTTATTATTCTTATTCTTCTTATTCTTCTTATTCTTATTATTATTCTTATTATTCTTATTCTTCTTATTCTTCTTATTCTTCTTATTCTTCTTATTCTTCTTATTCTTCTTATCCTTCTTATTCTTCTTAATCTTCTTATTCTTCTTATAAATCTTATTCATCTTATTCATCCGATTCATCTTATTCTGCTTATTCTTCTTATTCATCTTATTCTTCTTATTCTTGTTAACTTTTTACACATCTTATTAACCTCATTCTTCTTATTCTTTTTATTCTTCTTATTCTTCTTATTCTTCTCATTCTTCTTATTCTTCTTATTCTTCTTATTTTTCTCATTCTTCTTATTCTTCTTATTCTTCTTTTTATTCTTATTTATCTAATTATTCTTATTATTCTTATTCTTCTTTTCTTCTTATTCTTCTTATTCTTCTTATTCTTCTTATTCTTCTTATTCATCTTATTCTTTATATTCTTCTTATTCTTCTAATTATTCTTATTATTCTTATTCTTTATATTCTTTATATTGTACTTTTACTTCTTATTCTTCCCATTCTTATATTTTTTCTAATAGTATTATTTTTCTTATCCTTCATATTATTCTTATTCTACTTATTTTTAATATTATTCTTCTTATTCTTCATATTCTTCTTATTCTTCTTCTTTTTTTTAAGGTTTTATTTATTAAATTAGAACCCTCTCTTTTGGCGGAGGAATACCATTTGTACAAACTACATCTACCCATTTCCCTTTTACACCCGATTCATAAAGCTAGAAAAATGTAACAATCCATAATTTAATTAATTCACAGTCTTTCCTAACTTTATAATCAATTATATGATGATTCTTGTTTTTATTTATGCTTCATTAATTAAGTGCGACGTCTCTGTTTTCTGTATAGATCTCGCTATGAAAGATGCTCCCCCTATAGATCTTTGTATAATTCTTTCACGTGCTATATTTGAAGCTTTAAAACTTTGTGAAATGTCTTACTTTTTCAGCTTCGACCAGCATGCTCCCTCACAGCTTCAGCAATCCAGATTCAACAACCCAGCATCTACCTCTCGAGTCTCTTGTCCATGCTCATTCCTTATCATTTGAGTATGACTAGTCCCATTTTTAATATCTTTAAAAGTATCCACTTTTAAAGAAAGTATCCACTTGTGAAATTTACTATTTTCCTGCATGAAACAAAGTATCAAGTTCTTTCGAATAGGGATCCATTACTTACCTTCCTTTTTGCCCAATGCAACGAAGAGAATATCCCTTGCTCTTTGTGGTATGCTTCCTCTTGAGATGTCTTAACAGCAATCCCAACTCTTCCATTTGCTTATCTCCCATTTGGAATGATGCAAACATTGACTAACCAACTAAGACTCTTCTAAAATAATACTGACTACCAGCAATTAATAAAAAACAGACGACCAAGATTAAATTACAGCAAGCCTAAAAACAGACCACCAAATATCTAACACTGAGACAGACTTCCATAACCATCTCAAACCAGAACTTTTGAAATAAATAACAGCATGTACATAATCTCCAACAAGAAGATTCGTGCTTGTGTTGTATGTACAGCTTAGTTAAAATCAGCCAATTTTTAAATTAAATATCCAGCTTCAATACCTGTAAAATAATAAGCAAAACAGCATACTGAAACTTAGATTTCTTACCCGTTTATCCCTTTTAATTATTCACCTCAGTTTCGATTAATCACCCTTCAGGACCAGGGAGATTTCTAAGATATGAGCCTCTTAACTTGCTCTTTTTCTGTTTTCCTTCCTTTTGCCCAATGCAACAAAGAGAATATCCCTTGCTCTTTGTGGTATGCTTCCTATTGAGATGTCTTAACAGCAATCCCAGCTCTTCCCTTTGCTTATCTCCCATTTGAAATGATGCAAACATTGACTAACAAACTAAGACTCTTCTAAAATAATATAGACTTCCAGCAAATAACACAGACAGTCCACCAAATATCTAAAAAACAGACGACGAAACTTAAATTACAGCAAGCCTAAAAACAGACCACCAAATATCCAACACTGACACAGACTTCCATAACCATCTCAAACCAGAAATTTTGAATTAAATAACAGCAAGTACAGAATCTCCAACAAGCAGATTCGTGCTTGTGCTATATGTCCAGCTTAATTGAAATCAGCCCATTTTTAAATTAAATGTCCAGCTTCAATACCTGTAAAATAATAAGCAAAACAGCACAAAACAGCATACTGAAACTTAGATTTCTTACCTGTTTATCCCTTTTAATTATTCACCTCCGTTTCGATTAATCACCCATCAGGACCAGGGAGATTTTTAAGATACGAGCCTCTTAACTGCATATATTAATAACTCGAAACCAAAAAAAAAATAGAAGAGATATACAAGTGTTATTCTAAGAACCTTCTAAAATAAGCTAGTTCTTTGCGGTCCAATTTTATTATTCCTACATATTTTTTTGGTATCAGTGCCCTCATTAAACTCTTGATCTCCTCTTTTTCTACCTTCCTTGGCTAAACCATCTGCTAATGTGTTAACTTCTCTATATATATGATTTATAGAATGATCTGAATTTTTTAATATATGCAGAATCTACTCAATTTCCTCCTCATATTTCCATAATGAAACCTATTTATTAATTAAATTGACTAAGATTTTTGAATCTATTTGAATGTCTATGTTTTTAATATCAGATTTTTTACACAATCTAATCCCTTCTCTTAAGGCTAATATCTCAGCATGTAGCGCCGATGAAGCATGAAACTTCCTTGTGAAAGCTAAAATTAGCTCACCTTCAGAGTTCCTTATCAACCCCCCCCCCCCCCCCCCCCCCCCTTCTGCTGCTCCAATGTCTCTGTCAAAGCTGCCATCGGTATTTAAAGCCATTCTTTGTTTCGGAGGTTTTCCTCATTTTAATTCTATTATTTTGAAATGTTTTGGTAGCTTTTCTTTTAGATTCCAAAAAGTCATAATATCTTTATCTAGGCTCTTGCAATTATTCTTTAATGGAGAAATTTCCGAAATTTTTCTAGTCTCTTCCTTTATCTCCTTCCAAATATCCTCTACCCTCATACGAGACCCTTCAAATCTACTTTTATTTCTAGCCTTCCAGATGCACCAGATATTATAGAGGAACGTTACATTTAATCCATTTCTGTGCAGGATTTAAAACTTTTATTTTACTCCATTTTTGAAGTCTAGCTTTTATTGTGTGCTGTTCATATTTTATATTCAACTCTATTCCTAGTTTTCTCCATATTTCTGCTGCTACTTTTCCATTTGAGAAAAGATGATCCAGTGTTTCTATTTCGTTAGAACAGCATTCGCATCTTGAGACTAACTGAATACTTTTCTTTAATAAGTTATTATCTAATGGGACAATATTAGATAGAACTTTCCACATGAAAGTTTTAATTTTTTGAGGAGTTTCATTTTCCCAAGCCCATTTAAATAAATTTTGCTCTACTTGCCTTTTTCTTATTATGTTCTTGACAGATTTAAGTGAAAATGTTCCTTCTGATGTTAATGTCCATTTCCATCCTTTTTTAGTGAGTTTAGAATAATTCTCCACTAGATCTCTTTGTTTAAGCATTTGTACCCAAACCTGCGAACTCTTACTTTTATTTTTCTCTTTATGGATATCATCTTTTAAACAATACTTTGCACGCATAAATTTTGCCCATTAGCTGTTATTTTCTTTCAATCTCCACCATCTCTTGCTAGCCCATGATTTAGCTAAATCTGAGAAATCGATGAATCCCAATCCAGATTCTTGAACAGGGAAGCCTAAATCATTCCATTTTTTCCAATGCAATTTATATTTTCCCTCTTTTTTCCCCCATGAGAAATTAGCGAATTCCTTTTCAATTTTTTTAGCTATTTTACTTGGTAATTTCATAATCATGATATTATGCATTAATTAGCTTTCTAAGACATGTTTTATTAATGTTATTCTTCCCCCCATACTCAAAAATTCTTCCTTCCACCCCGCTATTTTATTTTTTAATTTATCTATTAAAAAATCCAAATACTCGGCCTTGAGTTTGCCTTCATATACTGGACATCCTAGATATATCATTTCCCCCTTTTTTTTGAGAAAAACCAGTGACTTTTTTAATCCTATGAGCTAATTCTACAAGAGCTTTATAAGATAGCATGTATTGGCATTTTCTTTTATTGAGTTTTTGACCTGTTTCATCTTCTAAACAAATTAACAAATTCATCAGATTTTGTAAAGATCTATATCCTCCATTAGTGAAGATCATCACATCATCTGCATACGCTAGACAACTCACTAGGGGAGTGTTTTTTGGTTGCCTGAATGTACCTATCGAACCTTTAACCATCTTGTCATTAAGATTAACTATTAGAAGTTCTAGATATATATTAAATAACGCTGGTGAAAGAGGATCTCCTTGTCTTAGGCCTCTGACTGGTTTTATTTATTCTCCTACTTTTCCATTCGTAATAATCCTAACCCAAGTATTAGAGATGCATCTGTAAACTAGATCTATCCATGTTTCTGAGAATCCCATTTTTCTCATGATGAAGCAAAGAATGTTCCATTCGACTCTATCAAAAGCTTTGGATAGATCTAGTTTTATTATTACATTGTGCCCTCTCTTTTTTGCTCCTATTTCTCTACACAATTCTTTAGCTAAACTTATATTTTCCATTATCAATCTATTTTTCATGAAACCTGATTGTTCTATTGAAATAATTTTTGGTAGAATGTAGGAAAGTCGATTTTGCATGATTTTTGCTAAAATTTTATATATTGAGTTACATAAACTGATAGGTCTAAAATCCTCCCCTATTTGTGGATTTTCTATTTTTGGAATAAGGACAATATGAAAGCTACCCCATTTTTTTCCTATTTCAGCTCCACAAAAAATGCTATTTATGGCATTTTCTATATCATTTTTGATTATATCCCAGCAGAACTGAAAAAAACCACAATTCCATCCATCAGGGCCTGCTGTGCTATCCTTGTTCATACTAAAAATGACTGTTTTAATTTCAGCTTCATCAGGGAAATTGATTAACATGTTATTATCTTCAGCTATAATTTTATTTTCAATTTATTGTAATAATGTATAACCTTTAAGCTCATTTTTTTCACTTAATTGATTTTTGAAAAACTTTGTAAAGTAATTTTGAATATCTAAATCATCATGCACCCAAGCTTCCTCATCATTTTTATACCACTAATTCTATGTTTCTGTTGTTTAAACTTAGTTATTCTTTGAAAAAATTTTGTGTTCTTATCTCCTTCTTTTAACCATTTTAAATTAGATTTTTGTTTCCAAAATACTTCTTCCATTAATAATTTAAGTTTCAATTCTGCTTGTGCTTTGCTTAAAGATCTTCTATTGTTAGCGTTTTGATCTGATTCAAATTCTAATTCTTTTTTAGAAACTAAATCTTTAGCTTCTTTTACATTTTTGTTTATATTTCCAAAAACTTCCTTATTCCATTGTTTCATGTCTATTTTTAGCCTACTGAGTTTATGATTCAATATTTGAATAGAATTACCTGATGCCCCTCTATTCTAGGTGTCTTTTACCATATTCAAAAAACCATGATGCAAACACCAAGCATTTTGGAATCTAAAAGAACCTCCTGTGTAAGTAGAGTTATTAATGGTAATTAAAAGTGGGCTATGATCAGAGCAGGTCTTATTTAAATGTTTCACTTCTGTCACACCGAAATGCTCAAGCCATAAAAAATTAATTAGCAGTATCTAATCTAGCCCAGATTGTACCCTTCTTTTTCCAGTTATTACACCATGTAAAAAGAGAGCCCAAAAATTTAGCCTCTATTAAGTTAGTTTTGTTCACAATATCATTAAAATGAAACATGGCTTTTTTATTTGGAGCTTTTCCTCCCTTCTTTTCTTTAAGACTTCTAACTGAGTTAAAGTCTCCACCTATAATCCAAGGCTTTTTTCCTAAAGATATTTCCTCCATATCTTTCCATAAATCTTTTCTATCTTCTTTTTTATTTTTGGCATAAACTATCGTGATAATTTCATTAACATTATGACTCAAACTAATATTTATTAACTGATTTGTATCTTTTATGATTTTTATATTTAAATTACTTTTCCACATTACCCAGATTTTACCATTATTGTTAGCATATGCATGATCAAAGCCTAATGTGTTTTTGTAATGTCCTATTTGATCCCTATCTACCATGGGTTCAGCTATAGCAATGAGATTAATCTTATGCAAATATATTAATTTTTTCAATCTATTTCTAGAGGGGAGATTGACAATTCCCCTAATGTTCCAGTAGATGTAATTATACATTAGTTAATGATTTAGCTTGCGCTCTAGTAGTGCACTTAGTTTTGTATGTTTTATTTAAATATTTTTTCATATTCCTTGGTTTTTTTAAGAGCTCAAATCCCCTCCTCTTTCTCCTTTCCATTCTCGACCCATTTGAATGGCCATTATTTTTAACTCCTCAATGGCCTACTCCTTGTTTCCGATGTCATATTTTAGTTTTTCTAAGTTAATATCATCTCTTTGCATTCTAAATTTCTGATCTTCTTCCTCTCTATCAGTGTAAAGAGAAGTTAAACTTCTTAATTCTAAATCCTCCTCTGAATAATCAATTATAGGAACTGTCCATGCTTTAATTTTTTTTTTGTTTATTTTTCATATAAACTCTTGTTCTTCTGTTTAAATCTGCTATTTTCTTCATCAATTCTGCCCTTCTTGTATCTTCTAGATTAGCTACTGCCCTCTCTTCTTCTGTATTCATTTTCTTATATTCAATAAGTTTTATTTCATTTGCATCATTTTTCTGTTCTTCAATATGAACAGGTTGTGTGAGCTGGGGTTTTATTTGATATTTCACTAACTCCCCCCCCTTTCCAACAGCAAATTTCTCCTCCATCATCTGGTTGTTTTCATCCCTTCTTTTTTAAACTAGACAAACATCAATACCATGACCCATTTTCCTGCAACAAGAACAATAATTTGGGAGGTTTTCTGGAACGACTTGCTGCCAGAAACCTCCTCCATTTGTGCTTCCTATCCAAATTCGCGAGGGAATAGTCTTCTATAAGTCAGTTTCAATGTAAATACGTGCTACACTTGGTCTGGAAAGTGTAGCAGTAGCACCATCCAAGAGAAGAGGAGAACCAATAGAACAAGCAATACGATACAGAGCATATTTGTCAAAAAAATGAATCGGTAGCAAGGGAAACAGAAAGCATACCGGAGCTACCGACGATTCCTCCATGGAGAAATTTTCTGACCATTTGAAGGTTCTCATGGGATAACCCATGATGTACCAGATGTTTCGCAACCAAATTCTATGAAAATCCTCTTCAGAAAATAATTGTATCAATACATGTTTGTCATCGATTAAGCCGATCTTAATAAGCATTTTAAGCTTCAAGGAATCAAAGAATGCCCGAATGTCTTCCATGCGAGGATGCCCGTGTGAGAATTTGCCAACGAGAGTGTATTTGTGAGGCTCGGTTAGCTTCTGTAAGTCTCGGGCGAAGAACATAATCAGGGGATCCTAGATAAAATTTACGTGAAATTCCGAAGAGATGGTACTGTGTGCGCAGTCTTAGTAAAAAAAATTAGAAAAGGATTTCCTTATTCTCTAAGTTAATCCATTTCCGAGAAAATAGCTTAAAATCTGCTTCTTCTTCCTCCAAAAATTGCACTTGCTCTCTCTAGAATTTATTTCTCTCTCGAGAAGTTGAGAAGCATTGTTCAAGAAAAAAATACCGTTTTTTTTCTTCTTCTTATTCTTATCGTCTATTCTTATTATTCTTCTTAGTATTCTTAGTCTTCTTATTCTTTTATTCTTCTTATACTTCCTTAATGCTTCTTATTTTTTTATTCTTCTTATACTTCCTTATTCTTCTTATTGTTTTATTCTTCTTATTCTTATTATTATTCTTATTCTGTTATTCTTCATTGTTCTAATTTACTCTATTATTGTTTTTATGATTCTTATTATTTTTTCTTATTACTCTTTTTTTCCTTCTAATTCTTATTATTCTTCTTATTCATCTTATTTAACTTATTCATCTTATTCTTCTTATTCTTTTTATTTTTTTTATTCTTCTTATCCTACTTATTCTTATTTTTATTCTTATCCTACTTATTTTTCTTATTTTTTATTCTTTTTATTCTTCTTAATTTTTCTTTTTAGTATTCTTCTTCTTATTATTGTTCTACTTCTAATTTTTCTTTGTCTCCTCTTCTTTTTGTACATGTTTTTTTTCTTCTCCTCCTCTTCTTCTTTTTTTTATTCATATGTTTATTCTTTTTATTCCTCTTCTTTACCTCCTACCCTCTTCTTATTTTCCTCATCATTATCATCATCATCATCTTCTTCTACTTCTTCTGATCTTCCTCCTTCCTCTTCTTAATCTTCATCTTGTCCCCCTATTCCTCCTATTCTTTTTCTTCTTCTCCTCCTCTTCTTCTTCGTCTTATCTTCTTTTTGTTCTTTATCTTCCCCCTGTTCTCCTCCTTTTCATCATTGCTTTCTCCTTCTCCAACTCCTCCTCCAACTTTTATTCCTCTACTTATTCTTTTTATTCTTCTTCTTCACGTATTCTTCTCATCTTTTTCATCTTATTCTTGTTGTTATTCTTGTACTTCTTTTTCAATAACTTCTTTTTCTCCTTCTTCTCTGTCATCATCTTCTTCCTATTTTATCTTCTTGTTCCTTTTTTTATTCTTCTTCTGTTCTGCCTCTTCTTCTTCTTATCATCCTCTTCTTCTTCTTCTTCTTCTCATCCACCTCTTCTTTTTCTACTTTTGCTCCTCTTCTTCATTTTCTTATTCTTCTTTCCTTTTTCTTCCCGTCCTCTACCTTT
The DNA here is from genome assembly GCA_029783825.1 of Sapria himalayana. Lineage (NCBI taxonomy): Eukaryota > Viridiplantae > Streptophyta > Magnoliopsida > Malpighiales > Rafflesiaceae > Sapria > Sapria himalayana. The sequence continues at coordinate 27,428 of JAREIK010000138.1, read as the reverse complement.
TCTTGATCATCAACTTCTCCTTCTTCTTTTCTTCTTCCACTCCTCTTATTCTTCTTAATCTATTTTTCTTCTTTTATTCTTCTTCGTCTCCTCTTATTCTTTTTCTTCTATTCTTCTTCTTCTCCTCTTATTATTCTTATTCTATTCTTTCTTCTATTCTTCTTATTTTCTCCAACTCCTCCTTTTCAAATTATTTTTCTTCTTCTTCTTCTTTTAAATCTTCTTCTCCATGTCTTCATCATTATCAACATCATCTACTTCTACTTCTTCTTCTCCTAATCCGCTCCTTCTGCTTCTTCTACTCTACATCTTCTTATTCTTATTATTCTTTTTCATCTTCTTTTTTTACTCTTCTTCTTCTTTTCATTTTCTTTTTCTTCTTCTTATTTTCTTCTCCTCCTTCTCTTCATTTTTTTGTATTCTTCTTCTTCTACTCTTATTCTATTTATTCTTCTTATTCTTCTCATCATCATCATCATCATCATCATCTTCTTGTTCTCCTTCTTTTCCTCCTCATCCTTCTTCTTCTTCTTCTAAATGCTTTTTCTTCCTATTCTTATTTTTCTTCACCTCCTCTTCCTCTTCTTCTTTTTATTCTTTTACTCCTCCCCCTCCTCATCTTCTTCTTCTTATTGTTATTTTCTTACTATTCTTATTCTATTTCTCCTCTTCATCTTCCTCCTCCTCAACTTCTTGTTTTTTCTTAATCTCCTTTTTCTACTTCTTCTCCTTCACCTTCTCCACATCTTCATTATCATATTCTTATTCTTCACCTCTGCTTCTTCTTCTTCTCATCTTATTATTATTATTATTATTATTCTTATTCTTCCTCTTCTTCTTCTTCTTCTTCATTTTCTTTTTCTTTTTTTTATTCTTCTTTTACTCATCTTCTTTTTCTTCTTTTTCTTCTCATTCTCTTTTTCTTATTCTTCTTCTTTTCTTTATAACAGTCAAAATCTTCTCCTTCTTCTTCTTCTTCATATTTTTATTCTTCTCCATCTTCATCATCTTCTTTTTTATTTCTTCATCTTCTTCTTTTTCTTCTTTTTTCTTCTCGTTGTTCTTATTCTTCTTTTTCTTCTTCTCTATTTTTTATTTATCTTCTTCTTCTTCTTCTCTTTTCTCTTATTTAGTCTTTTACTTCTCCTCTTTTGCTATCTTCTTCTCTTTTTTTCTTTTTTTTTTCTCTTTCTTTCTCTCTTTCTTCTCTTTTCTTTCTCTCCTCTTTTTTTTCCTTTTTTTCTTCTGACTTCTTTCTCTTCTTCTTCTTCTTCTTTTCTTTCTTCTTTTCTTTTGTTGTTCTCTCTTTTTTCTTCTTTTTTCTTCTTCTTTTTTTTTTTTTTCTTTTTCTTCTTTTTCTTCTTCTTTTTCTCCTATTTCTCTTAATCTCAATCTTCACCTCTTCTTTTATTCTTATCATTTTTCATCTCTTTTACTTATTCTTCTTCTCCTTCTTCTTTTATACTTTTTATTTTTCTTCTTCTTCCATTATTCATCTTTTCTTCTTCTCCATTTCATATTAGTTTTTTCTCTCTGATTCTTTATCTACTCTTCTTCTTCTTCTCCTTTTCTCCTCCTCCTCCTCCTCCTCCTCCTCCTCCTACTACTACTACTTCTTCTCTCCTTCTTCCTTCTCTTCTCCTCTCCCTACTCCTCCTCCTCCTCCTTCCTCCCTCCTCCTCCTCCTCCTCCTCCTTCTTCTCCTTTTCTTCTTCTTCTTCTTCTTCTTCGTCTTCTTCTTCTTCCTCCTCTTTTTTGTTCTTCTTCTTAACTACTACTACTTCTTCTCCTCCTCCTCCTGCTCTTCTTCTACTTCTACTACTACTTCTTCTCCTCTTCTTCTTATTCTTTTTTTTCTCCTCCTCCTCATCTTCTAATTGTTCTCATTCTTCTCCTCTTATTCTACTTCTCTTCTTCTTCTTTTCATCTTCTTCTTCGACAGCACCATCTTCTTCTTCTTCTACATCTTCTTCTACTTTTTCTTATTCTACTTTTTATTCTTCTTCATTTCCTCCTCTTCCTCCTTCTCTCCTTTTATTATTATTATTCTTCTTTTTCTTTTGCTTTTGTTATTTTTCTCATAATTTTATTATTATTGTTCTTCTCTCTTTTTTTTTCTTCTTCTTATTCTTCTTTTCCTTCTTCTCTTTTTCTTCTTCTTTGTCTTCTTCTTATTCTTCGTATTCTTCTCCATCTTCTTTTTCATTTTCTTCTTCTTCTACTCCTCCTCTTATTCTTCATCTTTATCTTATTTTTCTCTTCATGTTCCATTTACTATGCTCTTCTTCTTCCTCCTCCTCTTCCTCCTCTTCTTCATCTAATATGTATTCTTCTTCTTCTTCTCCACCACCACCTCCTCCTCTTCTTCTTCTTCTTTTCCTTCTTATTCTTCTTCTTCTTTTCCTTTTCTTCATTATCATTGTCATCATCTTCTTCTTCTTCTTTCTTCTTCTTCATTTCCTTCTTCTTTTCTCCTCCTCCTCTCCTCCTCCTCCTCCTCCTCCTTCTTCTTTGTCTTCTTCTCTTTTTTTATCTTCTTCTTCATTGTCTTCTTATCCTATTCTTCTTCATTTTGTTTCTTCTTCTTTTTATTGTTATCCTATTATTCTTTTCTTCTTTTTCTTCTTATCATCTATTTTTTCTTCTTTTCTTCTTCATCTTATCTTAGTTCCCCACTTCATCATCTTTTTATTCTTTTCTTCTACTTTACTTCTTCTTTTCTTATCTTCTTTGTATTATTCGTTATCTTCACTTTTTCTTATTCTTCTTCTTCTTCTCCTCCTCCTCCTCCTCCTCTGCATAATCTTTTTATTTATTTTATTCTTTTGGTTTTTCTTGTACTCCTCCTCCTCCACCACTTCTATTTTTTTTCTTCTTCTCCTCATTTTTTTTCTTCTTTTCTCCTCATCTTCCTCCACCTCCTCCTCTTCTCCTGCTATTTGTTTTTCTTCATATTTTATTCTTTTTCTCCATCTAATTCTTCTTCTTGAACTTCTTCTTGTAATTTTTCTTCTGATTCTTCTTCTTCTTTTCTTCTACTCCTCTTTTTCTTATGATTCTTCTTCTTCTTTTCTTCTACTCCTTTTTTCTTCTTCTCCTCTTCTACTTTTTTTTCTTCTTCCTCTTCTTCTTCTTTCCTTTTCTCATCATAATTATCATCATCAACATTTTTTCTTCTTTTTTTTCTCCTATTCTTCTTAGTCTTATTCATCTTTTTATCCTTTTTCTCAGCCTATTCCTCCTTTTTTTCATCATTATCTTTTTCTTTTTCTTCATATTCATCATCATCATCATCATTGTCGTCATCTACGTCTTCTTCTTCTCCCTCTACATCTTCTTCTACTTATTATTATTATTATTCTTCTTTATTTTCTTCTTCTTCTTCTTCTTCTTCTTTCTTTTCTTCATCTCCTCCCCATCCCCTTCTTCTTCTTATTCTTTTTCTCAACTTCTTCTAATTCATCTTATTGTTCTTCTTCTTCACTACTTTATCTTCTTCTTCTGCAACTTCCATTCACTTCTTTTTCTTTTTCTTCTTTTACTTCTCATCCTCTTCTTCTTATTCTTCTTATTCTTTTTTTGTTTTCTTCTTTGTCTTCTTCTTTTTTGTCTTCTTCTTCTACTTAAACATCATTTTATTCTTACTCTTCATTTGCTCCTTGCCTTTTTTTTTTCTTCTTCTTCTTCTTCTTCTTCTTCTCCTCCTCCTCCTCCTCCTCCTCCTCCTCCTCCTCCTTGTTCTCCTCTTCTTTTTCTTCTTCTTTTACTTTTTCTCCTGTTGTTTTTCTTTTTCTTCTTCTCCTATTCCTCTTCTCCTCCTCCTCCTCCTCTCCTCCTCATCCACCTACTCTTCTACTTCATCTTCTCTTCTTCTTTATCTTCTTCATCTTCTTTTTCTTCTTTTTCTATTTCTATTTGTTTTTATTTTTTTTTCTTTATTTTCTTCTTCTTTTAATTCTTTTTCTTTTTCTTCTAATTCTTCTTCTTTTATTCTACTACAACTACTACTTCTTATTTTTCTACATCTTATTCTTCTTCATCTACTACTACTACTTCTTCTTCTTCTCCACCTCCTCTTTTTCTTCATCTTATTTTTTTTCTCCTCTTTTTTTTTCTACATCATCATCATCATCATCATTCTTCTTCTTTGTCATCTTCTTATTCTTTTTTACTTCTTATTTGAATTCCTCTTCTTTGTCTTTCTTCTTCATCTTTGCCTTCTTCTTTGTCAAATTATTATTCTACTTCTTCTCCTCCTGCTCCTCTTCGTTTTCTTCTTCTTCATCTTCTCCACTTCTTCTTTTTCTTTTTATTCTTATATTTCTCCTCTTCTTCTTAATCTTCTTCTCAACTTCTTCTTATTCTCCTCCTCTTTTTCTACTTTTTCTTCATCTCCTACTCCTCCTCTTATTCTATTTTTTCTTAATATTATTATTATTATTATTCTTTTCTTATTATTCCTCTACTTCTATTTCTTAATATTCTTCTTGTTCTTTTTTTTTCTTCTTCTTCTTCTTTTTCTTATTCTTGTCCCTTTATTTTTTTATTCTTCTTCTACTCCTCTTCTTAAAATTCTTTTTTCATTCCCTCTTCTTTTTCATCATTATCTTCTTCTACTTCTTTTTCTCCTCGCCCTCCTCCTCTTTTGTACATCTTTTTCTTTCCCTACTCTTCCTCTTCTTCTTCTTCTATTCCTCTTCTTCATTTTTTTCTCCTCCTCCTCTTCTTCTTCTTATTCTTTTTTTCATTCTTCTCTTCTTCTTCTTCTAATTCTTCTTCTATTTTTTCTTCTTCTCTTCTTCTTATTCTTCTTCTTCATCTACTCCGCCTCCTCCTCCTCTTCTTTTTCTACTCTTCGTCTACTTATTCTTCTACTTTTATTCTTCTTGTTTTCTTTTTCTTCTGATTGTTCTACTTTTCTTCTTCTTCTCTTTTTTCATCTTTTTTTTCTTCTTCTACTTCTTATTCTTTTTCTCTTTCTTCTCTTCTTCAGCTTCTTTTTATTCTTTATCTTCTGCTTCTTTTATTCTTTTTCCTTTTCTTTTTTTTCTTCTTCTTTTTCTTATTCTTCTCTTCTTATTTTTCTTCTCCTCATCTTCTTCATCCTCTTCTTGTTCTTCTAATTCTTCTTTTTCTTCTTTGTCTTTTCTCAAGTTCTTTTTCATCATCTTCTTCTTCCCTATCTCCTTCTTCTTCATCTTATTATTGCTTTTTCTTCATCATCATCTTCTTCTTATCCTTCTTCTTTGACTTCATCTCCTTTTGTTCTTCTTCTTCTTTTTATTATCCTCCTCATCTTCTTCTTATTCTTAATCTTCTCCTTTTCTTTTTTTTTCTTCTTCTTCGACTTCTTCTCCTTCTTCTTCTTCTTCTTCCTTTTGTTATTTTCATATTTTCGGCATCATCTTCTTCTTATCCTCCTCTTCCTTCTCTTCCTTTTCTTCTTCTTATTCTTCTTCTTCGAATACTTTTTCTTTACTACTACTTCTTCTTTTTAAAAAACTAATTCTCTTCTTCATTTTTTCTACTCCTTCTTCTTATTCTTCATATTCTCCTTTTCTTCTGCTTTTTCTTCTTCTTCTTCTCCACCTTCTTTCTTTTTTTTTTCTTCTCCTTCTTCTCTTCTCCTTCTTATTCTCCATCTTCT
>JAREIK010000138.1:0-18781 GCA_029783825.1 Sapria himalayana | reverse complement strand
AGAAGAATAAGAAAAATACGAAGAATAACAAGAATAAAAAGGATAAGAATGATAAGAACAATAAGAAGTATAAGAACAATAAGAAGAATAAGAAGAATAAGAAGAATTAAAAGAATAAGAAGAATAAGATGAATTAAAAGAATAAGAAGAATAAGAACAATAAGAAGAATAAAAAAAATAAGAAGAATAAGTAGAATAAGAAGAAAAAGAAGAAAAAAAATGAAGAAACAAAAGAAAAATAAAATAAAGGAGGAAAAAAAATAAAAAGAAGAAAAAGAAGAAAAAGAAGAAAAAGAAGAAAAGAGAAAAGAGGTATATAAGGAAAAGAAGAATAATAAGATAAGAAGAATAAGAAAAATAAGAAGAATAAGAAAAATAAGAAGAATAATAAAAATAAGAAGAATAATAATATTAAATAGATTAAGTTGAATATGAAGAATAAGATGAATTTGAAGAATATGAAGAATAAGAAAAAAAAATAAGGAAAATAATAATAAGAAAATAAGAAAAATATGAAGACTAACTAGAATAAGAAAAATAATAACAATAACAAAAATATAAAGATAAAGAAGAACAAGGAGAACAACAAAAATAACAAGAATAATAAGAATAAGAAGAAAATAAAAATAAAGTAGAAAAAGAATAATAAGCAGAATAAGTAGAATATAAAAATAATAATATAAGAAGAATAATAAAAAATAGGAATAATAGAAGAATAAAATGAATAAAAAGATAAGAATAATAATAAAATAATAATAAGAACTAAGAAGATTAAGAAGAAATAGAACAATAATAAGAATAAGAAGATAATAAGAATAAGAAATAAGAAGAATAAGAAGGAGAAGAAGAAATGAAGAATAAGAAAAATTAAGAAATAAAGAATAAAGAAGAATTAAAGGAAGTAGAGTAGGAGGAGAATAAAAACAATAATCATAATAATAATATGAAAAAGAAAAGATGAATAAGATGACAAAGAAGAAGAAAGAAAAAAAGAAGAAAAAAAATAAGTGAAGAAGAAGAATAGAATAAAAGTATTGAAGAATATGAAGAAGAATAGAAGAATAAGAAGAAGCGGATAATGATAAAAAAACTATATAAATATGGAGGCAGAAGAGAAGAAGGAGAAGAAGAAGAAAGGAAGAAAGAAAGCAGAGAAGAGAAGAAAGAGGAAAAGAAGAGGGAAGAAGAAGGAAATAAAATAAAAAGAAGAGGTGCATTAAGAAAAATTGAAGAAGACAGTAGATTAGAAGAAGTAGTAAAAGCAATCAAAGAGGAAGAAGAAGAAGAAGAAGACAGAAGAGTAAGGAGGTAGAGGATGTATGAGGTAACAATAATAAATAAGAAAGAAGATCTTGAAGAAGTAGAAGTAAGGAAGAAGTAGAAAAAGTTTGAAGAGGTTGCAGGAGAAGATGTAGAAGAAGAAGAGGGAGTGAGGAGGGAAAAAGTAGAATAAAAAGAAGAAGAGAGAGAAAGAAGAAGAAGTAGTAGTAGTAGATAAAGAAAAAAATTAAAAAAGGAAAAGGAGGGAAGAAGAAGAAGTAAGTGGAAGAAGAGGAAATAAATAAGAAGAAGGATGATAAAGAAGAAATGAGGAAGGTGAAGAAGAATAAGACGAAGAAGAAGAAGAACAAAAAGGATAACAATAATGGTCAAAGCGAAGAAGAAGAATAATACAAGAAATAAGAGGAATAAGAATAAGATTCAGAAGAAGAAAAAGAGTAAGAGGAGGAAAAGAATTATAAAAAGAAGCAAATGATAAGAAGAAGCATAAGAAGAAGAAGAAGAGGAAGAGGAGGAAGAAAATGATAAGAACAAGAATAAGAAAATGATTAGAAAAAGAAAAATAAGATAAGGAGGGGGAGGAGTAGAAGAATAAGAAGAAGATGTGGCAGAGAAAGATAAGAAGAACAAGAAGAAGATGAATGGAAAAAGAAGAAGAAGTGGAGAAAAGGAAGAAGAATAAGAGGAGAAGAAGAAAAGATGAATAACAAATGGAGAAGAAGAAGAAAAACAGTTCAAGAAAAAAGAAAAAAGAAAGAGAAATAGAAGAAGAGGAGATACAAAAAAAGAAAGAGAAGAAGATGAAATACTAAGAATAAATGAAGAAGAAGAATTATAAGACAAAGAAGAAAATGAAAAAGAAGATCAACAATAATTAAGAAAAAGCAGGAAAGAAAGAAGAAAGATGATAGGATGAAAAAAAATGAAGATTGTTAACAATAAGGAACAAAAAGAACAGAAAGAGGAAGAATAATAAAAATAAGAAGAAAAAAATAAAAGTAGGAGGCAGAGAAAAAAAAGAATAAGAAGAAGAAGAAAAATAAAAAATAGAAGAGGCAGAGGTGGCAGGGGGGAAGAAGAAGAAATGAAGAAGATTAGAAAAAATGGAAAAAGAAGAAGAGCATCAGAAAAAAGATGAAGAAAGAAGGGGTGGGAGTATGAAGAGGATAAGAAGAAGAAAAAGAAAAATATGAGAAGAAAAATAACAAGAGGAAGAGGAGGAGGAAGGAGGAGGAGGAGGAGGAGGAGGGAGACGAAGAAGAAGAGGGATGTAGAAGACAGAAGAAGAACAAGATAAAGAAAAATTAAGAAGGAAAACAGAAAAGGAAAAGAATAGAAGATGATGATGAAGATAAAGAACAAAAACAATAAGAAGAATAAAACGAACAGAAGAAGAATAGAAGAATAAGACCATGAAGACAAAAATGAGGAAGAAGACAAAGGATAGAAAAAGACAAAGAATAAGAAGAATACAAACAATCTGGAAGATAATGAAGAAAGAATATAATAAGAATAATAAGAATAATAATATGATAAAGTCTAAAAAATAGAGGAAGGAAGAATAATAATAAGATAAGAATAAAATGAAGTTAAATAAAAAAATGAAAAGAAGATGAAGAAGAGGAGAAATGAATAAAGGTGAACACAGAAGAAGAAGCCAGAAAATAAGTAGAAACAGAAGAAAAGTAGTAGAATAAAAAGTAGAAGAATAAAAGAGGAAGTCTAAGAGGAAGGAGAAATGGAGGAGTAGAAGAAGAAGAATATAATGATGATGATGATGAAGAACAGATGAAGAGGAAAAAGAAAAAGAATAAAAAGAAGATGATGATAAAGAAGATAAGAGAATATAGAAGTAGGGAGGTGCAAATGAAGAACGAAAGAAAGAAGAGAATAAGACTATCGAAAGATGAGTTGGAGAAAAATAAAAACACCAAAATGAAGAAGAGGAGAAGAATAAGATAAAAAAATGAATTGTACAAACAAAGTAAAAGAAGAAGGCAAAGAAGAAAAAAAAAGATGATGTAAAAAACATAGAAGAAGAAGATGATGATGATGATAAATAATAATAATAATAATAGGAAAAGAAAAAGAAGAAGAAGAGAAGGATGAAGAAAAAAATTAGAAGAAGAATAAAACAAGAAGATGATGATGATGATGAGCAAAAGAAGAAGAAGAAGATAATGATGATGAATATAACAAGAATTAAAAAAAGATAATTATGATGAGTAAAAGAAGAAAAATAAGAAGAGGAGGGTAGAAGAAGACAAAGAAGAAGAAGAAGAGGAGGAGGAGGATGATGATAAGAAAAGAAATAAGAAGAAAAAGAAGAAGAAGAAGAAGATGATGATGATGGAAAAGAATTAAAAAATATATAAGAAGACATAGAAGAATAAGAATAAGAAGAAAAACTCGAAGAATAAGAAGAAGAAGAAGAAGAAAATAAGAAGAAGAAAAGAAGAAGATGATTAGGAGAAGAAGACACACATAAGTTGAATAGAAAAAGAAGAACAAGAAGAAAAATAAGAAGAAGAACAAGAAGAAGAACTTGAAAAGAAGTAGAGGAAGAAGTAGAAGAAGATGATAATGAAAAAGAAAAAGAAAAAGAAAAATTAGAATAAGAAAAAAAAGAGAATAAGAAGAAGTAGAATAATAAGATGGGGACGATGAAGAATAAGATGGGAAGTGGAAGAAGATGATGATGATGAAAAAGAGGGAGGAGAGGGGAGGATAAGACAAAGTTGATGATGATGATGATGATGATGCAAAGCAAAGAAGAAGATGAAAAAAAGAAGTCTAAGAAGAAGAATAAGATGATAATGATGAAGAAGAAGATGTGGAAGAAGAAGAAGAAGAATGAGAATAAGTAGAAAAAGAAGAATTTGTAGAAGAAGAAGTAGTAGTATAAAAAGAAGAAGAGGAGGATGACAAAGAGGAGGAGAAGGATGAGGAGGAGTTGGAGAAGAAAAATAAGACTTGAATAAGATGAACAAAAATAAAAATAAGAAGAAGAAAAGAAGCATAAAAAAATAAGAAGAAAAAAATAATAAGAAAAAAAAGGAAAGAATAAGAATAAGAATAAGAAGAATAAGAATAAGAAGAAAAAGAAGCGGAAAAGAAGAACTAGAAGAAAAAAAAAGAAGAAAAATAAGAGGAGGTGAAAACTAGAAGAACAAAAAGTAAAAGAAGAGTAGATAAATAAGAAGAAGAAGAAGAATAGTAGAAGAAGAAGATGAAAAAGAAGAAAAAGAACAAGGGGATGAGAAGAAGAAAAAGAAGAAGAAGAAAAACAAAAGGACAATTAGAAGAACTAGAAGAAGAATATGAAGAAGATAATGAAGTAGTTGGAGATGTCAAAGAAAAAGAAGAAGAATAATAATAATAATAATAATAAGAAAAAGAAAAAGAAAAAGAAGAATTAAATGATAAGAAGAAGAAGAATAATAATAATAATAATTAGAAGATAAGAAGATAAATAAAAAGAAGAAGTAGTAGAAGTAGAAGAGAATCACAAAGAGAAGATAAATAAGAATAATAAGAAGAGGTGGTGGAAAAGACGAAGAAGAAAAAGATGAAGATGATGAGCATAGGAAAAAGAACTAGTTGATGATGATTATGAGCAAAAGAATACGAAAAATAAAAAAAGATGAAGATAATAAAAAATAGAATGACGATGAAAACAAAGAACAAGAATAAGAAGAAGAAGGGGATGAGTAGGAGAAGATAAAGAAGAACATAAAAAGAAGAAGAGGAGAAAAAAAAAGAGTAGAAGAATAAGTTGAATAAGCTGGAAGAATGAGAAGAATAAGATAATAAAAGAATAATAAGAATAAGAAATAGAAGAAGACGAAGGAGAAAAAGATGATGAAGAACAAGATGATGATTATGATGAAAAATAAGATGATGATGAAGAAGATGATGATAAAGAAGAAGAAGAACAAGAACTAGAATAAGTAGACAGAAGAAGAAGAATAATAATAATAATAATAAAGAATATGTCAAAGAAGAAGATGATGAATAAGATGAAGAAGAATAAAAAGATGATGCATATGAAGAAGAAGAAGTGGATATGAAGAAGAAAAAGAAGAAGTTGAAGAGGAGGATGAAGAAGAGTAGAAGAATAGAAGAAGAAAAAGAAAAACAAGTGTATGAAGAAGAAGATGATGATGATGATGTTGAAAAATAAAAAGAAAGAGAATTATAAAGAAGAATAAGAAGAAGAAATAGAAGAAGAAATGATGATGATGATGATGATGATGCAAAATAAGAAGAAGATTATGAAGAAGAAATAGAAGAAAGAAAAATAAAGTAGAAGAAGAAGAGTAGGAAGAAGAGTACAAAAGAAGAATAACAAGAAGAAGATGGAAAGAAAAAGAATACAAATTAGTAGTAGAAAGAAAAGAGGAGGATGAGGAGGATGAGGAAGAGGAGGATAATAGAAGAAGAAGAAAAGGAAAAGTAGAAGAAAAATATTAAAAAAAAAGAAGAGAAAGATGAAGAAGAAGAAGAATAAGATGATGATGATGATGAAACATAAAAAGAATAAAAAGAACATGACGAGGAGGAGGAGGAGCAAAAGAAGAAGAAGAAAATGATGAGAAAAAGAAGAAGAACAAGAAGGGATAAAGTAAAAGAAGAAGATGATGATATTGATAAGGAGGTGCAGAAGAAGAAGAATAAAAAAAATAAGTAGAAAGAGGAGGAGGAGAAGTATCCGAAATATAAAATGAAGAAGATGAAGAAAAAGAAGAAAAATAAGAAGAAGAAAAAAAACGAAGAAGAGGAGGAGGAAAAAATATGTAGAAGAAGAAGAGAAGAAGAAGAAAAAGAAAAAGAAAAAGAAACTAAAGAGCAAGAAGAAGAAAAGATTAAAAAGTAGAAGAATATGAAGTAGAAGAAGAAGAAAAAGTAGAAGGAAATGACAATTAAGAAGAGGAGGAGTAGAAGAAGAAGAAGGCAAAGTAGAAGAAGAAGATAAAAAAAATTAAAAAAAAAGACAAAGATGAAGAAGAAGAAGAAGAAGATGATGATGATTAATAATAAGAAGAAAAATAACATGATGAAAAGGAAAAGGAGAAGAAGAAGAAGAAGAAGAATAATAATAATAATAATAATAATAATAATAATATGATGAGAAAAAGAAGAAGATGTAGAAGATGGGAAGAAAAAAAGAAGAAGAAAAAAAAAGACAAGGAGTAAGTAGAGGGGGAGGAGAAGGAGGAGGAGGAGGAGGAGAAGAAGAAGAATAAGAATAATAATAATAATATAATAATAATAATAATAATAATAATAATAATAATAAGAATAAGAAGAAGAGTAGGTATGAAGAATAAGAAGAAGAATAATAATAATAATATGAGAAGAAAAGAAGAAGATTAAGAAGAAGAAGATGAGAAGAAGAAGAAGAAAAAGAAGAAGAAGAAGAAGAAGAGGAAGAAAGTAAAATAAAATTACGAATAGAAAAAAATAAGAAGAAGAGGAGGAGGAGGAGGAGGAGGAGAAAATGAAGAAGAAGAAGAAGAACAAAAAGTGGTGGAGAAGAAAAAGAAAAAGAAAAAGAAGAAAAATTAAAAGAGGAGGAGGAAAAGTATAATAAGAAGAGGAGGAGGAGGAGGAGAATAAGAAAAAGAGGAGAAGCTGATAAAGAAGAAGAAGAAGAGGATGAGGAAAAAAAGAAGAAGAAGAAAAGGAAAAGAATAAGTAGAAAAGAAGAGGAGGAGTAGAAGAAGAAGAAGGAGGAGGAGGAGGAGAAGGAGAAGAAGGAGAAAGAGAAGAAGATAGAAAATAATATGAAGAAGAAAAAGAAAAAGAAATAGAATATGAGGAAGAAGAAGAAAAAAAGAAGAAAAAGAAGAAAAAGAAGAAAAATAGAAGAATGAGATGAAGAAGAAAATGAACACGATGACTATTATAAGAAGAAGTAGTAGTAAGAAGAAAAAGTAAGAAGAAGATGATGATGATGATGATGATGATGATGAATAAGAAGAAAAAAGAAGAAGAATAAGAAGAAGAAGAACTTCTTCTTCAAAAAATGCTCTCAACCTAGAGAGAGAAAAACCCCACTTTCTAGAAAGAGAAAATCTCCATTATTGCTCAAATTGAGCTCCTTTCATGCTGAAAATGGAGCAAAAGGATTACTTAATAAAAAACAAAGTCCTTTGCCTCAATCACAAGGGAGCCCGTGCCCTATTCATGCACCTTCTGAAATAAAAACGGGAGTCCCGTAGTTATTTTTTTCTGCCGAAGATATGCAAAAACTCACGGCGCCCTATGAACTCATGCATATCGATAAGTTCTCCCATGGCAGGCCTCGACCGAACGATTTACTTCAGTTTATCTCCTCGTTGAAGCTCAAGGGAAGGGTGAAGCTGGCGGATTATGATGCTAAACATGTGTTTTTACAGTGCTTCACGAATGAGGACTATTATCGTTTATGGTTTAGAGGTTCATGGCAAATTAATGATTATCCTATGCGTGTCTTAAAATGGACGAAGGATTTCAGCCCACTAGAGGAGGCGCCTCTTGCCTCGATTTTGCAGGAACAAATTACACTTGGAGTAATAATTGGCGGAAAAGATGAACTATTTGGGCTAGATTAGACGGGGTGCTGTGTAATGCAAAGTGGCTAACCTCAGATGGAACCACTGGGCTGCGACACCTAAACAGAACCTGCTCAGACCATTTCCCTTTCCTCATATCGATTTATAAAAATAAAAAATAAAAAAAATAAAAAAATAAAAATAAAAGAGACGGGCAGATATCCCGAAAGCTTGGGCGAACTCATTTATCATGTTAATTCCTAAAAAAGATTTTTCGCAGAAATGTGAAGATTTTAGACCCATAAGCCTATGCAATGCAATTTATAAAATTTTAGCCAAAATAATTCAAAATAGGCTTAGCCAAATTCTGCCGTTAATAATTTCACAGGAACAAACGGGGTTTGTTAAAAATAGACAAATAATTGAAAATATAAGGTTAGCATCAGAAATGATGAAGGAGATAGCGATTAAAATGAGAGGAAACAATCTAGTCGTTAAACTAGATTTATCTAAAGCATTTGACATGGTAGAATGAGACACTCTCTACTTTGTTATGAGAAAGTTTGCTTCTCGGAAACTATGCATAGATTTAATATATAGATGTATCTCAAGTGTTTGGGTTAGACTAATAATAAATGGTAAAAGAGGAGAAGAGTTTAAGCCAAGAAGAAGTTTAAGACAGGGTGATCCTTTGTCCCCCTTACTTTTCGATATTTATTTAGAATTACTTATTCTTAATTTAAAAAGAAGACTGTTAGAAGGTAAAATAATTCCTTTCAGGCAGCCAAAAAATACTCCGATAATAGGCTGCTTAGCTTATGCAGATGATTTAATAATCTTCACAAATACTAGTAAAAAATTCATAAATAATCTCATTGATTTATTACAATTATTTGAGATGGAAACAGGGCAAGTAGTTAATAAAAAGAAGTGTCAGTTTATGTTAGCAAAAAAGGTAGAAGCGAAAGTCATAAACAAGATTAAGAATATAACAGGCTTCAAACATAATAAAGGAGCTTTAATATATCTAGGCTGCCCAATATATGAAGGAAGATTGAAGGATCAATATTTAGCATCACTCCAAGATAAAATGAGAAGGAAAATAGCAGCCTGGAAGGAAGATTTACTAGGATTTGGAGGAAGAATTACTTTAATTTCACATGTTTTACAAACCATATTGGTGCACATTTTATTGTTATTCATCCTCCCAAGAAATTTATGTATAAACTTGAAATGGAAATGACAAATTTCTTATGGGGTAAAAAAAATGGGAAGCGGAAAATTCATTGGAAAAACTGGGAAGATATATGTTATCCAAAAGCAGAAGCAGGTCTAGGGATAATTACTTTACAGGATATGGCCACCGCCTGGGACTACAAAGGGTGGCGGAGATTGAAAGAAAATGTTACCCTTTGGGCAAAATATATGAGGGCAAAATACCTAGAACAAAATAATAAGCGGATTAAGCAGGCATCGAACAACTGGAGAGCGCTGGAGAAGCAGAAGGAGATAGTAGATTCACATTCAATATGGAAAAAGAGTGGTTGGAAATGGACCCTCACACCTCAAGGTGATTTCACACTGAAATATGTGATGGAATTGATTCAGGAAGAAAAAACCAAGTAAGCCTTTATCTATATGGGTCTGAAAGGCCTGTATACCGCATAAAATGTGCTCGCTAGCATGGAAAGTGTTAGTGAATGCGCTTCCAGTGGATACCAATGTGCAAAGAAAAGGTATTAAAATGGTATCCAGATGTGAATACTGTTTTGAGGCAGTAGAGACCACGGATCATTTATTCTCGGAAAGAAAAATTGCTATAGAAGTTTGGGAAGGAACTAGAAGTAAATAAACATATTAGTAACAAAGAGGAAGTTTTAATAGAAAGAATTAAAAAATGGGACAAGGCAACCTCTAGCAGTCCCATTAGAAATTGGCTTAATAAAAATTTAGCTCATGTAATAATATGGTGCATCTGGAAAGCCCGAAATAAGAGCAGATTTGAAGGCTTAAAGATGAATTTAAGGGAAATAATACAAGAAATAAGACAAATAGTAAGTAATCTATCTAACATAAAGCCTATAAAGGTAGACAATAAATTTACACAAAAGTTAGAAGAAAAAGGTTGGGACCTCACTACAAATAAGATTAATTATTATTGGGTAAGAAGCATAAGCTGGGATAGGCCTCGGGAAGGAAAATTCTCCCTAAATACGGATGGAAGCTTTAATAGGGATACAGGAATTGCAGGGGGAGGTGGGGTAATAAGGGATTCTAAAGGTATTGTCATGAAAGCCTTTACGCAGGTTAGTGTAGCATTCTCGGCTCTCCATTCAGAGATCAAGGCTTTACAAACAGGTTTATATGTCTGTAAAAAACTAGATATTAGAAATATACAAATTCAGGTAGATTCAATGCTATTGGTGGATTTAGTAGCTGGGAGGATATCTCTCTGGAGGTATGAAGAAGAGTTAGAAATAATAATTAATCTTATTAAAGAATTGAACGCATCAATATTGCATATATACAGAGAGGCAAACACATTGGCAGATAATCTCGCTAGATTAGGTGTAGAAAGAGGAGAAATGGAATATGAAATGGATTCTATGCCAGAAAAATTAAAGGGGCTAGTGAAATTAGATATGAGAGCCTTCCCTTATCTAAGAATTAGAAAGGGTAGAATAGTAGAGAGAGATAAAAAAGGAGATTAGGCTAAAGAAAAACCTAAACTGTTAGAAGGAATGGAGGCAGTCGTAGGGGAATTTCTGTCCAGGTTTGTTTACAAAGGAATCTAGGAGGGAGGAAAGAAATAGAATGTATACTTGTATTTGTTTTTCTTTTTCTTTTCTAGGTTTTCTTAGCAGCACAGGAATTCAAAGAGGCAGAATTTATAATGTGGTTTGATTGCAGCATTGTATTTGTCTCTGTTTTAAGTGTTTATGTTTATGTTATGTGATGGGAGTATTTTATAAGATTATGTTGAAAGGTCATGTGTTATTTTTCAGTTTAGGAAAATATTTTATTAGGAATTCTTTCATAGAGTAGGGTATGCTGTCATTTAGATTCAGAAAATACAGGACACACGATGAATGGATAGCCTAGTCCTTGAAACAACATATAAAGTGTAAAGTGCATTATATATAGTGAAAGCCAAGGCTCCGGAACAGCATATAAAGTGCAGACCTAGAGGGAACAAGATTCAAAGGCCTGGAAAAAATGGTTAAAGCAGAAAAGGTGTAGCATGAAGGGTGTTTATGAAACAAAGATTCAGGTATGTAAGGAAGATAAATCCATATGCAGAAAAATACTAGTTGTGCAGGTTTTGGAGCTGGCTATTGACTTATATAAGGAGGATCATGAAGGGAAAGTTAACAATAGGAAAGAGGGCAGATAACCGGGTATAATGTTCAGATTGGAAGCAAAGAAACTACTCAAGATCTTTAAACAAATAAGCTCAAAGCGAGCACACATGCTCATATTCAAATTAGGCCTTATTCTTTGTTTCTTTTTTTTCTTTAAAGTGTATGGGTGTAAGAGGGATAAGGGTAGATTTTAGCTTGTAAAAAAGGTATTCCTCCGCTAAAAGAGAGGGTTATAATTAATAAGAAGAAGAAGAAGATAAATAAAAGAAGAATAATAAAAGATTAAAAAAATAGGAGAGAAGGAGGAGGAGAATATGAAGAAGTGAAAAGCACAAGAAAAAAAAGAAGTAGAAAAAAATAAAGAAGAATAAGAATCAAAAGAATAAGAAAAAGAAGTAGAAGAAGAAGAAGATTAAGATGAAGAAGAAGAAGAGCAAGAAAAAGAAGAACAAGCACAAGAAGAAGAAGCAGCATAAAAAGAACACAAATAAAAACATTAAAAAGAACAAAAAGAATATAAAGAAGAAAAAAAAGAAAATGAAGACTTAGAAGAAAAAAAAGTAGAAGAAGTAAAAAAGAAGATGAGGAAGAGAAGAATAAACAAAAAAAAGATGAGGAGGATTTGGAGGAGGAGAAGATGATGATGAAGAGAAGAAGACAAAGAAATAGAAGATTAGAAGAAGAAGAAGAAGAATAATAATAATAATAATAATAATAATAATAAAATAATAATAATAATAATAGAAGAAGAAGAACAAGAAGAAGAAGAAGAATAATAATAATAATAATAAGAACAAGAAGAAGAAGAAGAAAAAGAAGAACAAGAAGAACAAGAAGAAGAAGAAGAAGAAGAAGAGGGAGGGGGTAGAGGAGGAGGAGGAGGAGAAGATGATGATGAGAAGAATAAGAAGAATAAAAGAAGAGAAGAAATGAAGAAGAATAGAAGAAGTAGAAAAAGAGTAGAAGAAGAAAACGAAGAAGAAAAATAAGAAGAAAAAGAAGAAAAAGAGGAGGAGGAGGAGAAGAAGGAGAGGAGGAGAAGGAGGAGAAAAAAAGAAGAAGAATAGGAGATGAAGAAAAGAAAAAGAAGAGTAAATTAGAAAAGAAGATGAAGAAAAAGATGAGAAGAAGAAAAAAAAGAGGAGGAAGAAGAGGAGAAGTAGAGGAGGAGGAGGAGGAGGAGGAGGAGGAGAAGAAGAAGAAGAATAAGAATAATAATAATAATAATAATAATAATAATAATAATAATACCAATAAAGAATAAGAATATGAAGAAAATAGGAGTAGGAAGAGGAGGATTAGAAAAAAACGAAGAACAAAACAATAAGAAGAAAAAGAAAAAAAGAGGAAGAGTAGAAGAAAAAGTAGAATAAGGAGTAGATGAATAAAAATAAGAAGAGGAGTAAATGAATAATAAGTAGAAGAAGAGGTGGAGGAGGAGGAAGATGAAAAGAAAAATTAGAAGAGAGGGAGGAGGAGGAGGAGGAGGAGGAGGAGGAGAAGGAGAATGAAGAAAAGATAATAATAATAATAATAATAATAACAAGAAGAAAAATATTTAAAGAAGATGATGTAGATAAAGAATAAGAAGATGAGGAGAAGAATAAAAAGAAGATGATGATGATGAGGAGGATGAGGAGAAGAGGAGGAGGAGAACAAGAATAAGGAGGAAAAGTGTAAGAAGAAGAAGAATAAGCATAGAAGAAGAAGAAGAAGAAGAAGTTTAGAAGATGAAGAATAGGTGTAGAAGAAGAAAAGATGAAGGATAAGAACATTAGGAGGAAGAGGAGGAGAAAAACAATAATAAAAAAAAGAAGAGAATAAGAAGAAAAAGAGGAAAAAATATAAGAAGACTAAAAACTAGAATAAGAAGACGAAGAAGAAGAAAAGGAGGAGAAAGATAAGAAGAAGAAGAATAAAAATAAGAAGAAAAAGAAAAAGAAAAAGAAGAAGAAGAAGAAGAAGAAGAAGAAGAGAAGAAGAAAAAGATGATGATGATGATGAAGTATAAGAAGAAGAATAAGAAAAAGAAGAATAATAAGAAGGGGAGGAGAAGAAGAATAAGAGTAGGTGGAGGAGGAGGAAACAAAGAAGAAAAAGAAGAATGAGAGGAGAAGAAGAAGGGGGAGGAGTAGAATAAGAGAAGAAAAAAAAGAAATAGAATATTAAGAAGAAGAAGAGGATGAGGATTAGAAGTAGAAGAAAAAAAAGAAGAAGGAAGAGGAGTTAAATAAGAAAAAAAGAAGGGAAGAAGAAGAAGAAGAAGAAGAAGAAAATGTTAAGAAGAAAAAGAGAAGCGAATAATAAAAAGAAGGAAGAAGCATAAGAAGAAGTAGATGAGATAAAGAATAAGATGATGAAACAGAAGGAGAAGAAGGTATAAGAATTGGAGTAGAAGAAGTAGAGGAGAAGAAAAAGAAGAAGGAGAAGAATAATATTAATAATAATAATAACAAGAAGAAAAATATTTAAAGAAGATGATGTACATAAAGAATAAGAAGATGATGTAG
This sequence comes from Sapria himalayana, assembly GCA_029783825.1. Classification (NCBI taxonomy): domain Eukaryota; kingdom Viridiplantae; phylum Streptophyta; class Magnoliopsida; order Malpighiales; family Rafflesiaceae; genus Sapria; species Sapria himalayana. The sequence goes on along the minus strand of JAREIK010000138.1, from coordinate 5,092 downwards.
ATAAAGAATAAGAAGATGAGGAGAAGAATAAAAAGAAGAAGAGATGATGAGGAGGAGAAGAAGAGGAGGAGAATAAGAATAAGGAGGAAAAGTGTAAGAAGAAGAAGAATAAGCATAGAAGAAGAAGTTTAGAAGATGAAGAATAGGTGTAGAAGAAGAAAAGATGAAGGATAAGAACATTAGGAGGAAGAGGAGGAGAAAAAGAATAATAAAAAAAAGAAGAGAATAAGAAGAAGAAGAGGAAGAAATATAAGAGACTAAAAACTTAGAATAAGAAGAACGAAGAAGAAGAAAGGAGGAGAAAGATAAGAAGAAGAATAATAAAAGAAGAATAATCATAATAATAAAAAGAAGAAGAAAAATAAAAAGAAGTAGAAGAAGAAGAAGATGAAGATGATGATGATGAAGTATAAGAAGAAGAATAAGAAAAAGACGAATAATAAGAAGGGGAGGAGAAGAAGAATAGGAGTAGGTGGAGGAGGAGGAAACAAAGAAGAAAAAAAAGAATGAGAGGACAAGAAGGAGGAGGAGTAGAATAAGAGAAGAAAAAAAAGAAATAGAATATTAAGAAGAAGAAGAGGAGAAGGATGAGAAGTAGTATAAAAAAAAGAAGAAGAAAGAGGAGTTAAATAAGAAAAAAAGAAGGGAAGAAGAAGAAAATGTTAAGAAGAAAAAGAAGAAGCGAATAAAAAAAAGAAGGGAAGAAGCAGAAGAAGAAGTAGATGAGATAAAGAATAAGATGATGAAACAGAAGGAGAAGAAGAAGTATAAGAAATGGAGTAGAAGAAGTAGAGGAGAAGAAAAAGAAAAAGAAAAAGAAAAAGAGTAGAATAAGAAGAAGGAGAAGAAGATGAAAAGAAGGGGAAGAAAAAGAAAAATAGACGAACAAGAGGAAGAAGAAGACGAGAAAAAAAAGAAGTGGATGAAGAAGGAAATGAATAAAAGGAGAAGTAGAAGAAAAAGGAGAAAATGAATAAGTAGAAGAAGAAGGAAAAGAAGAATAAGAATATAGAAGAATTAAAAGAAAGTTGAAAAAAAAAGAGAAGAAGAAGTAGAAGAAGAAAAAGAGGTGAAGAAGAAGAAGAAGAAGCATAAATGATGGAGAATTAGAAAAAAAAAGAAGAAGAAAAAAAAAGTAAGAAGAAGAAGAAGATAAAGAAGAAAAAGAAGAAGAATGAGGCGGAGGAGGAGAAAAAAAGAAGATGATGAAGAATAAGAACAATAAGAAGATGATAAATAATAAGTTGATGGTGAAAATAGGAGGAGGAGGAGGAGGAGAATAAGAAGAAGAAGACTAGAAGAAGAAGATGATGATGATGAAAAATAAAAACAAGTAGAAGAAGAAGAATAGTATGAGAAGAAGAAGAATAAGAATAAGAAAAGGATGAGATGAAGAAAAAGAAGAAGAAGAAGAAGACGAAGAAAAAGAAGAAGAAGAAGAAGAGGAGGAGGAGGAGATTAAAAGAGGAGGATAAGAAGAAGAAATAGAAGGAGAGGTGAAAAAGATGAATTAGAATAGGAGAAGAAAAAAAAGAATAATAAAAATAATAATATGAAGAAGAAATGGAGAAGAATAAAGTAAAGAAGAAGAGGAGAAGAAGAAGAAGAAGAATAATAATAATAATAATAAGAATAAGAATAAGAAAAGGAATAGAATAAGAAGAGGAGGAGTATAAGAAGAAGAAGAAAAAGAAGAAGAAAAAGAAAAAGAAGAAGAAGAAATTCAAGAAGAAAAGAATGAGAAGTAGAACAATAAAAGGAGAAGAAATAGAAGAAGAATAAGAAAAAGAAGAAAAATTAGAAGAAGAAAAAGAATAAAAATTGGAAGAAGAAAAAGAAAAGAAAAAGAAGAAGAGAAGAAGTAGAAGAAGAAGAAGTTGAGGAGAACGAGAAGAAGATGAAGAATAAGGGGAAGAGGAGAGGAGGAAGTGATGTGGAAAAAGTAGAAGAAGATTTGAAAAAGATAAATAAGTGTAGAAAAAGAAGAATAATAATAATAATAATAATAATAATAATAAGAAAAATAAGAGGAGCATGAAAAGGATGAGAAGATATAGAAGAAGATGAAGAAAAGGAAGAGGAGTAAGAGGAGGATGAGAAGAAGTAGAAGAAGATGAGGAAGAAGAAGAGGAGGGAGGAGAAAAAGAAGAATAAGAGGTAGTAGAATAAAAAGAAGAACAAGAAGAACAAGAAGAAAAATAACAATAAGAACAAGAAAAAGAAGAAAAAGAATCAGAATAAGAAGAAGAATACGAAGAGAAAAAAAAGAAAAAGAAGAAGTAGAAGAGGATAAGAAGATGAAAAAGAAAAGTATAAGAAGAAGAGGTGAGGAAGAAAAAGAAGAAAAAGAAGAATAGTAGGAGAAGAAGAATAAGAAAGCAAAAAAATAATAAAAGGAGGAGAATTAAAATAAGGTAAATAAGAGAGGAGGAAGCGAAAAAAGTGAAGTAGAATAACAAGAAATAGAAGAATTAGAAGAAGGAGGAGAAGGAGGAGGAGGAGGAGGAGGATAAAAAGAAATAGAAGAGAAGAAGAATAGAAAGAATAAGAAGAAGAAGAAGAAGATGATGATGATGATGATGATGATGAGTAGCTAAAGAAGAAGAAGAGAAAGAAAAATAACAAAAGAAGAAGAAGTGAAAGAAGAATAGCAAAAGAAGAAGAAAAGAAGAAGAGAAGAAAAGAAGAAGAAGAAGAAAAAGAAGAAGAAGAAGAAAATGTTAAGAATAAGAAGAAGAAAATGATAAGAAGAAGAAGAAGAAAAAGAATATCAAGAAATATATGATGAAGAAGAACAAGAAGAAGAGGAGGATTAGAAAGAAGAGAAGATTAAGAAGAAGAAGAAGAGGATGAGGAGGAGGAGGTTGAAGAGGAGAAGAAGAAGAATAAGAAGAAGAAGCAGAGAAAATGAAAAAGAGGAAGAAGAAGAAGAGATGAATAAAAAGAAAAATAAGAGCAAAAAAAGTAGAATAAAAAGCAAAAAAATTGAGAAGGAAGAGAAGAAGAAAAAAATGAATAAGAAATAGAGGAGGAGTAGAGGAAGAAAAAGAATATGAAGAAAAAGTTGAGTAGAATAAAAATATGAAGAAGAAGAAGAGTACGAGAAGAAGAATAAGCTATAAAAAGATAATAAGACGAGAAGAAGAAGAAGAAGAAGAAGAGAAAGTAGAAGTGGAGAAGAAGAAGAAGAAGAAGAGGAGGATGAGGAGGATGAGGAGAAAAAGATCATGAGGAGGAGCTAAAAAAAGAAGTAGAAAAGAAAGAAGAAGAATAAGTAGATGAAAAGAAGAAAAAGTCAAAGAAGAAAAAGAAGAAGAAGAGGAAGAAGATGATTAAGAGTAGAATAAGATGAAGTAGAAGAAGAGGAAAAAAAAAAGAAAAAAAAAAGAATAAGAGGATGATAAGTAGAATAATAACTACTACTAGTAGAAAAATATGAGTAGATGAAAAAGAAGAAGAAGAATAAGAATAAGAAGAGGCAGATAAGAAAAAAGTAGTAGAAGAAAAAGGAGAAAAAGAATGGAAAAAAAGAAAATGAGGAGGGGTTGAAGATGAAGTATAAGAAGAAGAGAACAAAGGGAAAAGAAAAAGTATAAGAAGAAAAAGAAGATAAAGAAAAGTAGAAGAAAAAGAAAAAAAATGATTAGCAGAAAAGAAAGAGGAGAATAAGATGAAAATAAAGGAAGGGAATGAAAATAAAAAGAAAAAGTACATGAAGAAGAAAAAAATGATAATGAAGAAAAGAAGAAGTTAAAAAAGAAGAAGTCTAAGAAGATGAAAAAGAAGAAAATGAAAAAGAAGAAAAAAATAGAAAAAGAAAATGAGTATAAGAAGAAAAAGAAGAGGAGGAGAACAAGAAGAAGAAGAAGAGAAAGAGAATAACAAGAAGACGAAGAAGAAGAAGAAGAAAGAAGAAAGAAAAGGAAGAGGAGTAGAAGAAAAGAAGAAGAAGAAAAAGACAAAGGGAAGGAGGAGAAGAAGATAAAGAGAAAATGAAAAGAAAAAATCAATGAATAAGAGCAAATGAAGATGAAGATGATAATGAAGATGATAAAGTAGAAGAAGAAGTTGAAAAAAAAAGAAGAAGGAGAAGACAAAGAAGAATATGAAGAAGAAGACAAAGAAGAATATGAAGAAGTAGAAAAAGAATAAGGAGGAGTAGAGAAGGAGGAGGAGGTAAAGGTGGAGAAAAGGAGGTGATGCAGATAAGAATAAGAAGAAGAAGAAGAAGAAGAAGAAGAAGAAGAATAACAAGAAGAGAAGAAGTAGAAGAAGAGAAAAAAAGAAGATGATGATGATGATGAAAAAGATGAAGAGGAGCATAAGAAGTAGAAGAAGAAGAGGAGAAGGTGAATGAGAAGAAAAAGAAAAGGAGGATGACTTGAAGAAAAAGCAGAAGAAGAGTAAAAGAAAAAATATAAGAAAAATTAAAAGATGAGAAGAAGAAGATGAAGAAGATGAACAAGAAGAAGATGAAGAAGATGAACAAGAAGAAGTGTAGAACAAGAAAAAGAAGAAGATGATGAATATGAAGAGAAAAAGAATATGAAGAATAAGAAAAGGATGAGAAAAAGAATAAGCTATTGAAAAATAAGAACACAAGAAGAAGAATAAGAAGAAGTAGAAGAAGAAGAAGCGAAATAAAAAGTAGAGAAAAAGGAGAAGTAGAAGAAGAAGAGTAGGAGGAGAAGAAAAAGATCAAGAGGAAGAGATAAAAAAGAAGTATAAAAGGAAGAAGAATAAGAAGAAGAGAAAAAGAAGTCAAAGAAAAAGAAGAAGAAAATTAAAAATAAGAAAAAGAAGAAGAATATAATAATAATAATAAGAGAAGAAAAAAATGAAGAGGAGGAGAGGAAGAAAAAAGAAGAAGGAGACAAAAAAGATGAAGAAGAGGAGTAGAATAAGAGGAGGAGGAGGTAAGAGGTGGAGAGGTAGAATAATAACTAATAGTAGTATAAAAAGATGAGTAGAAGAAGAAGATGAAGACAAAGAAGAAGAATAATAAGAAGAAAAAAAATAAGAAGAACAACAGGAAGGAGGAGGAGAAAAAGCGGTGTTGCAGATAAGAATAAGAAAAAAAGAAGAAGAAGAA
>JAREIK010000137.1:199436-242180 GCA_029783825.1 Sapria himalayana | reverse complement strand
TTTTTATGTCTATCTATCGAACTATATTTAGTTCTATCAATTTGTTAATCTTTTTATTTATCTATCTGTCTATCTAAATATCTAAATATCTGTCTTTTTATCTATCTATCTATATGTCTTTCTATATGTCAATCTATCAGTCAATCTATCAATTAGATGATCTATATGTATATCGATTAATCTATCTATCTATATTTCTATCAATATATCTATTTATCTATCCATCTATTCATCTATATCTTTATATATTAATTTCTATATATCTATCTATTTATCTATTTATTAATTTGTCTATCTATCTTTCTAATAGTATATTGATCAATCTATATATTAATCTATCTTTCAATCTCTGTATCCATCTTTCAATCTTTCTTTCTATCAATCAATCTATTAATCTATCTATATATTTATCTATCTATCTATCTATCTATGTATCTGTCTGTTTGTCTATCTATCGTCTATCTAACTATGCAAAGCTAGATACTCATAGCGAGGCACTTCGAGTTAGCGAAGTGCTTTAGTAGCGCTGAAGCCTTGTGTACTATAATGCTGAGCCAAGGATGCTCCACCTTATCTTTATCTATCTGTCTGTCTATTTGTAAGTATTTCTATCAGTCTATCAGTCTATCTCTCACTCTATCTATCAATCCGTCTATATATGTGTCTATCTCTCAATATATCTATTAATCCATCTATCAATCTGTATATCTATCTATATGTCTATCTATCATTCTATCTATCTATCTATCTAACTATATATCTTTCTATCTATCTCTCTATCTATTTATCTATATATCTTTCTATGTACTTTTCTATTTATATGATTATCTATCTATATATCTATTTGTCTATTTATCTATCTATATATTTGTATATCTATCTATTTATCTATATGTCTGTCTGTTTATCAATTTGTCTATCTATTGTCTATGTATCTGTCTGTCTATCAATCAATTTTCAGTCTACCTATCTGTTAGTCTAATTGTCTATCTGTAGTCTATCTATCAGTCTAACTAACTAACTATCTATCTATCTATCTATATGTCTATCTATCTTTCAATATATATATATATCTTTCTATTTGTCTATCTATGTATCAATCTATCTATGAATTTGTATATCTATCTATCTATTTAACTTTTTATTATCTATTTAACTTTTTATCTATCTATCAATCTATCTGTCGATATTTCTGTATATCTATCTATCTGTCTATCTATATTTCTATCTATTTTGCTAAAAATCTATGATCTATAAGTTCATCTATTTATCTATCGATTTTCAGACTATATACTTATGTATCTATTGGTTATCTATCTATCTTCTTTTCTATCTATTTATCTATCTATTTTATGTCTATCTTTCTATCTATCTATATATCTATCTATCTTTTTGTATATCTACATGTCTATCTATCTATATATTACTACAAAAAATCCAAAACAACTAAGGACAATTCCCTAGCCACTCGGGGTTTTCATTTGCTAAATGGCATATAGCAACGGATTAACAATAAAATCTTTCCCAATCTAAAGTGCTCGTCGTTATAAATTAGCAAGGGAAAGTTTTGCTATCTAAAAAATTTTAGTGATGAAAATATCCCCAGCTAAAATAATAATTTTCCAACCTAAATTAGCAAGCTAAATGGTAGTTTGCGTCGCTAAATGGATATAGCAATGTAAGCTTTCCCAATCTAGTGTGCTCATCGCTAAAAATTAGAGAGGGAAATAGTCCATAGCAAAAAATTTTAGCAACGAAAAAATCCCTAGCTAAAATATTAATTTTCCTATCTAAATTAGTAAGGGAAAATCCCTAGCTAAATTAGCAAGAGAAAATTCCCTAGCTGTTTTTCATTTCAAAACATTTTTCAAAATTTATTTTTTTTAAAAAAATTAATTAAATAATTTAATATATTTTATATTAAATTGAATAAAAATAGAAACTATAAACAATAATTTATAATTTACAATAAATAAAATTTTATAATAAATTATTTTGATTCGATATTTTATATAATTCAAACAAAAATATAACAAAATTTTATTGCATCTTATTCATCAATGTATCTACCGATAATGCATGAGTTTAATCTATCCGTGGATTGACATTGCTTTCTTTCCCTCTGCTCCCCTGATCACCATCTTTCTGCTGCGACAAAGTTATGCAAGTCGCTATGTGTCTTGTCTAGTGAAAAAAATCTTCACTTATACAAGCTTTGTATGGGGAACAATGTGGCACCATGACTATATTAAATTTAAATAGTCAATCAAATCAAAATAAATAAATAAATAAAGTTATGTTTTCATAAATATATAATACTACAGTATATTTGTACATATATACTAGCATTTTCACTCGTTACATGTATTCCTGAAGTATATCTAAATATATACTACACTATTATATGTACAATTATGCTCAGTATATATGTTCAATTATACTCAGTATATATGTGCATATATACTACAATTTTATATGTAAATATATACTCAGTATATATGTATATATATACTGAGTACATATGTACTCTGTATATATTTTAATATATTACTACAAAATTATATGTTCTTATATACTGAGTATAAATGTACATATATTATAGTATTATATTTACATATAAACTGAGTATATATATACATATACTACATTATTATATGTACATATATACTATGTACATATTTACTATGTATATAGGTACATATAATTCTATATAATTATATGTGCTTATATATTGAGTATATATGTACATATACTATAGTATATTTGTAGATATACTAAGTATATAAGTACATATATGCTATAGTATTATATGTACATATATAATTGTGACCCAATATATATCTATTTATCTATAAGTACATATATCTATCGAATTTCCTATCTATAAGTCTATCTATTTATCTATCTATATATCTATCTATCTATTATATCAATTTATCTATCTATTTTTCTCACTATCTGTCAATATATTTATCAGTCTATATGTCTATCTATCTGTTTATCTATCTATCTATCTATCTATTTGTTTATCAATTTATCTAAATGTATATTAATATGTATATCTATTAATCTATATTTCTATCAATCTATTTGTCAATCTATATGTCTATCTCTATATATATCTATCTATATATATATATATATATATATATATCTATCTATCTATCAATTAAAGTTTCTTCTCTATATTTGTGTATCTATCTATATATCTATATATTTGTCTATTTATCTGTCTATCTATTTGTCTATCTATTTGTTTATTTTATATATCTATCTATCTCTCTCTCTCTCTCTCTCTTTCTATCTATTTATTTATATATATGTTTATCTATTTGAGTATCTATATGTTTATGTATCCATCTATCTAATTGTATAATAATATGTAAATCTATTTGCCTATCTATCTATCTGTCTATCTGTCTATGAATCAAACAATCTATCTATCTTACAATCAATGTATCAATATGTCTATAAATCTATGTTTCAATCAATCTATCAATCTTTCTATCTATCTTTCTATCTATTTGTTTATCAATCTATCTATTTATATCTCTATGTATTTTTTATTTTTATGTGCCAATATATTTGTCTATCTATTAATTTTCTATGTGCATAGAAAATTGAGATATCTATTTATATATCTATCTATCTATTTATCTTTTTTATTTATCTATATTTTGATTTGTTGTATATATATCTATTTCATTATCTATCTTTCTTAATATTTATCTATCTATCTGTCTGTCTGTCTATCTATATATATATCTTTCAATCTACATATCTATCTATTTATCTATCTATCAATCCATTTCTTTATCTATCTATCTATCTATTAATCTGTCAATCGAAATGCCTATTTGTATGTCTATCTATCTATCTATCTATATATCTATATATCTATCGGTCAATCTATATATCTATTATATCTATTTATCAATCAATCTAACTATTTTTCTATCTATGTCTATATATCTGTTTGTTTATATGTATATTTCTTTATCTACCTATGTATCTATCTATTTATTAGTCTATATATTTGTTTGTCTATCTTTTTATCTATATGTATATTAATATGTTTATCTATCTATCAATAAATCCATATTTTTATATATCTATATGCAAATCTATTTGGTTATATATGTCTATCTATCTACCTATCTTTCTATCTGTCTATCTATCTGTCAATTTATCTATCTTTCTAACTATTTGTGTATCAATCTATCTATCTATCTATCTGTCTCACTATTTGTCTCTCTATCTGTCTATCTATCTATCTATCTTTCTTTCTTTCTATCAATCTACATATCTATAAGTCTATAAAATTATTTATCAATCAATCTATCAATCTGTCTATCCAAATGTCTATCTATCTATCTCTCAATAATTTTTTCTATCAATCAATCTATCTATCTCTCTATATATCTATCTATCTATCTTTCTTTCTTTCTTTGTGTAAATTTGTTTTCCAATCTAATTGTCTGTCTGTATATCCATTAGTCAATATTTTTGTCTGTCTATCTTTGTGTCAATTTTTTATCTTACAATCTATCATTCTATCTATCTATTTGACTATAAATCTTTGTATCTATCTATCTATCTTTATGTCTATCTCTCTATGTATCTATATATTTGTCTATCAATCAATTTATCTATCTGTCTATCTATCTATCTATCTATCTTTATGTCTATCTCTCTATGTATCGATATATTTGTTTATCAATCAATTTATTTATCTATCTGTCTATGTATGTATCTATCTATCTATATGTCTATCTTTCTATCTATATGTTGGTCTGTCTAGGTAACTTTCTCTCTATATGTCTATCTATCTATCTATCTATATAACTCTCAATCAATCAAACAATCAATCTATCTATCTATATATCTCTCTATATATCTATATATCTATCTATCTATATATATTTCTTATCTATATATCTATATAACTAACTATCTATCTATCTTTCTTTCTATCAATCAATCAATCTATTTATCTGTATATCAATATATCTTTTAATCTATCTATCAATATTTCTCAAATTCTATCTATCTATCTATTTTTCTATATGTCTATCTTTCTGACTTTCTATATGGTATATCTATTTGTCTATTTATCTTTCTATCTGTCTATGTATATATCTATTTGTCTATCTATCTGTCTAAATATCTCTCAATTAAACTGTCCATCTATTTATCTATCTATGAATCTATTTATTTATCTATTTATCTTTATATCTATCTATCTATCTAAATATCTATCAATTTGTCTATTCGTCTATCGATCAATCTATTTTTCAATCTAACTATCCATTTGTCTATTAATCAGTCAATCAATCAATCAATCGATCTATCTATATATCTTTCTTTCTTTCTGTTTGTCTATCAATCTATTTATTTATTTGTCTATTAGTGTAAGTATTTGTTAGTGTTTCATTTTGTCTGTCTATTTGTCTATCTATCTATCTATATGTCTGTTTATCTGTCTATTTATTTATGTATCAATCAATCTATCTATCTATGTATATATCTATTTATTATTCAATTTTTTATCTGTATATTTTTCTATCTGTCTATCTATCTATATATGTCTCTATCTATCTAGATGTTGATGTATCTATCTGTTAATAAATAAATTAATCTGTTGTCTAAATTTCTATCATTATATTTATCTATATATCAATCTATCGTTATTTCAATCTATCTATCTATCTTTATTTTAATATGTCTATTAAATGTATATCATTTAGTATTTCAATATATCTATAATATTTCTATCAATCTTTCTATATAACTATCTATCTATCTATTTTTGTATCAATTTATCTATCGATATATATATATATATATGTGTGTGTGTGTATGTATGTATGTATGTATGTATTTGTCTTTTTATTTATGTATCTATCTATCTATCTATCTATTTGTCTATATATCTATCTATATAATAATGTTTCTATCTATCTATCTGTTTATCTAATTGTCTATCTTTCTATCTATTTATTTGTTTTTCTATTTGTCTATCTATTTTTCTATCCATCTATCTATTTGTCTATCTTTCTATTTAACTATCTATCTATTATTCTATCAAACAATCTATCTATCATTCTACCTATCAATTTGTCTAGCAATTTTTCTATAAACCTAGCTATCTAACTATCTATCTATATGTCTATCAATATGTCTATCTCTCTATTATCATTATATATATCTATCTATGTCTTTATCTAACTATTTGTCTATCTATCTCTCTATCTATTTATCTACTTGTCTATCTATCTCTCTATCTATCTAACTAACTAACTATCTTTCTATCTGTCTAACTATCTATCTATCTATATTTCTATCAATCAATCAATCTATATGTCTATTTATTTGTCTATCTATATATCTATTTATTTATCTATCTATCTGTCTATCTATCTATCTATCTATTAGTATATATATTTGGTATCTATCTATCTATCAAGCTATCTATCTATCTACCTTTCTATATATCTTTGTATCTATATATCTATATATATGTATATCGATCTATCTATCTATATATCTATCTATCTATCTGTATATCTATCTATCTATTTACTATCTAAGTATCTATTTATTTGCCTATTTATCTAACTATATATCTATTTGTTTATCTATTTATCTATCTATCTGATTATTTATCTTTCTATATATCTAATTGTCTATCTATATATCTATCTATCTATCAACCTCTTTATCTATCTATCTCTCTATCTATTTGTCTATCTATTTATTAATTTTTTATCTAAATTTTTATTTATATATCGATCTATCTATCTATATATCTATTTGTCAATCTAACTGTCTATTTTATCTTTCTATATATCTGTCTATATATTTTTATAAATATCTATCATTATATCTCTCTATCATTATGTTTATCTATCTGTCTAGCTATTTATCTATCTATCTATCTAACTAGCTATCAGTCTATCTATCTATCTATCTATCTATCTATATGTATAAAATCTATCTATCTTTCGATCTATTTATCATTGTATTAATCAATAATAATATATCTATCTATCTATATTTCTATCTATCTATTTGTCTTTCTATCTGTCTATCTATCTGTCTATCTATATGTTTATCTACCCGTCTATCTATCTATCTATCTATCTATATAGTTATCTTCTATCTAAATTTCTATCTATCTATTAGTGTATCAATCTGCCTATCTATCCATCTATTTATCTCTCTATCTATATTTCCAACAATTTATCTTATTATAAGTCTATCAAATTGATTTCAATCTGTCTATCAATCTATCTATCTATCTGGGTATCAATCTTTGTATAAATTTTTTCTATATCTATCTAGTTATTTGTATATCAATCAATCAATCTATTTATCTATTTATCTCTCAATGTATTTGTCTTTATATCTGCCTATATATTTGTCTATTTATCTATCTATATATCTATCTTTCTGTATATTTATTTTTCTATCTATCTATCTATCTATCTATATATTTCTTTATCTATCTATCTATCTATTTGTATATCTATTTGTCTCTTTATCTCTTTATCTATTTTTCTATTTGTATATATATATCTTTATTTATCTATCTATCTATTAATCTGTCTGTCTATGTATTAGTTTATCTATCTAATTGTTTATCCATCTTTTTATATGTCTATAAATCTGTCTATCTGTCTGTCAATAAATCTATCTATCTTTCTGTCTATAAATCTATCTATCTATATTTCTATGTATTTGTCTTTCTATATGTCTATCTATCTAAATATCTATCTATATATGTATCTATGTGTCTGTCTATCTATCTATCTATCTGTTTATCTATCTATCTGTCTATATAAATGTCTATCTTTTCATCATATATCTGTATATCTATGTGTCTATCTATCTATCTGTCTATCAATTTTTCTATATATATGTCTATTAATCTGTCTATCATTCTATTTATCAATATGTCTATTAATCTTCTATCACTCTATATATCAATCCGTCTATCCATCTGTCTATCTTTCGATCTATATCTCTATCTTTTTATATTTATTTCTATCAATCAATCCATCTATCTGTCTATCTATTAGTTTATCTATATATCTATTTGTTAGTCTATCTATCTGTCTATCTATTTAGTAGCGCTGAAGCCTTGTGTACTATAATGCTGAGCCAAGGATGCTCCACCTTATCTTTATCTATCTGTCTGTCTATTTGTAAGTCTTTCTATCAGTCTATCAGTCTATCTCTCACTCTATCTATCAATCCGTCTATATATGTGTCTATCTCTCAATATAACTATTAATCCATCTATCTATCTGTATATCTATCTATATGCCTATCTATCATTCTATCTATCTATCTATCTAACTATATATCTTTCTATCTATCTCTCTATCTATTTATCTATATATCTTTCTATGTACTTTTCTATTTATATGATTATCTATCTATATATCTATCTGTCTATTTATCTATCTATATATTTGTATATCTATCTATTTATCTATATGTCTGTCTGTTTATCAATTTGTCTATCTATTTGTCTATGTATTTGTCTGTCTATCAATCAATTTTCAGTCTACCTATCTGTTAGTCTAATTGTCTATCTGTAGTCTATCTATCAGTCTAACTAACTAACTAACTATCTATCTATCTATATGTCTATCTATCTTTCAATATATATATATATCTTTCTATTTGTCTATCTATGTATCAATCTATCTATGAATTTGTATATCTATCTATCTATTTAACTTTTTATTATCTATTTAACTTTTTATCTATCTATCTATCTATCTGTCGATATTTCTGTATATCTATCTATCTGTCTATCTATATTTCTATCTATTTTGCTAAAAATCTATTGATCTATAAGTTCATCTATTTATCTATCGATTTTCAGACTATATACTTATGTATCTATTGGTTATCTATCTATCTTCTTTTCTATCTATTTATCTATCTATTTTTATGTCTATCTTTCTGTCTATCTATATATCTATCTATCTTTTTGTATATCTACATGTCTATCTATATATATATTACTACAAAAAATCCAAAACAACTAAGGACAATTCCCTAGCCACTCGGGGTTTTCATTTGCTAAATGGCATATAGCAACGGATTAACAATAAAATCTTTCCCAATCTAAAGTGCTCGTCGTTATAAATTAGCAAGGGAAAGTTTTGCTATCTAAAAAATTTTAGTGATGAAAATATCCCCAGCTAAAATAATAATTTTCCAACCTAAATTAGCAAGCTAAATGGTAGTTTGCGTCGCTAAATGGATATAGCAATGTAAGCTTTCCCAATCTAGTGTGCTCATCGCTAAAAATTAGAGAGGGAAATAGTCCATAGCAAAAAATTTTAGCAACGAAAAAATCCCTAGCTAAAATATTAATTTTCCTATCTAAATTAGTAAGGGAAAATCCCTAGCTAAATTAGCAAGAGAAAATTCCCTAGCTGTTTTTCATTTCAAAACATTTTTCAAAATTTATTTTTTTTTAAAAAAATTAATTAAATAATTTAATATATTTTATATTAAATTGAATAAAAATAGAAACTATAAACAATAATTTATAATTTACAATAAATAAAATTTTATAATAAATTATTTTGATTCGATATTTTATATAATTCAAACAAAAATATAACAAAATTTTATTGCATCTTATTCATCAATGTATCTACCGATAATGCATGAGTTTAATCTATCCGTGGATTGACATTGCTTTCTTTCCCTCTGCTCCCCTGATCACCATCTTTCTGCTGCGACAAAGTTATGCAAGTCGCTATGTGTCTTGTCTAGTGAAAAAAATCTTCACTTATACAAGCTTTGTATGGGGAACAATGTGGCACCATGACTATATTAAATTTAAATAGTCAATCAAATCAAAATAAATAAATAAATAAAGTTATGTTTTCATAAATATATAATACTACAGTATATTTGTACATATATACTAGCATTTTCACTCGTTACATGTATTCCTGAAGTATATCTAAATATATACTACACTATTATATGTACAATTATGCTCAGTATATATGTTCAATTATACTCAGTATATATGTGCATATATACTACAATTTTATATGTAAATATATACTCAGTATATATGTATATATATACTGAGTACATATGTACTCAGTATATATTTTAATATATTACTACAAAATTATATGTTCTTATATACTGAGTATAAATGTACATATATTATAGTATTATATTTACATATAAACTGAGTATATATATACATATACTACATTATTATATGTACATATATACTATGTACATATTTACTATGTATATAGGTACATATAATTCTATATAATTATATGTGCTTATATATTGAGTATATATGTACATATACTATAGTATATTTGTAGATATACTAAGTATATAAGTACATATATGCTATAGTATTATATGTACATATATACTCAGTATATACGTACATATATACTTCAGTATATACATATATATTTTTTGTAGTATATACGTGCATATATACTATAGTAGATCTACACACACACACACATATGTATACATAGTTATAAATATAGTTATATTTAATTATATATAGTTTTATATAGTTATAAAAATATTTATATATAGTTATACACATATAGTTAAACATAATATTCTATGTTGTTATACATGTAATTATAAAACTAGTTACATGTTATACATATAGTTACGCATTTAGTTAAACTTATATTTATACATGTAGGTATATATATTTTTTCATTTAATTTTATATATTTATACATATAGTTATGTATAGGTATAGATATAATAAAATACATTTTTTATATATTAATATATAAAAATGTATATTAAATATATGTTGTAAATAATATATAAAAATTATTGATATTTAAATATATTTACAAATATATAGATTTACATATATGTATACATAGTTACAAATATAGTTATATTTAATTATATAGAGTTTTATATAGTTATACAGATATTTATATATAGTTATACACATATAGTTAAACATAATGTTGTATGTTGTTATACATGTAATTATAAATATAATTACATGTGGTTATACATTTAGTTACACATTTAGTTAAACTTATATTTATACATGTAGGTATATATTTTTTTGATTTAATTTTATATATTTATGAATATAGTTATGTATAGGTATAGATATTATAAAATACATTTTTATATATTAATATATAAAAATGTATATTAAATATATGTTGTATATAATTTATAAAAATTATTGATATTTAAATATATTTAAATACATGTAGTTTGTTTAAGTAGTTTTTGAAGGAAATATCAAAACATTTGAAGCAATTCAATTTCATGCGTCGTGTTTCAAGATATGCATCTCATAAATCAAATTGTTAAAAAAAATGATAGGCTATAATTTGATAATTAAAAAAATTATGATTGAGAAAAATTAAAATGTTAATAGTCTGCCACATAATTTGGATATATTCTACATGGAATATAATTTGATATATTTTAGATGTCTTTTCATGTTTTAAAAAATCATACCTAGAAAAAATAAAAGTAATATTCTAAATATATTTTTATTAAAATATAATATAATGATCATAAAAAAAGCAAGCATCATGAAATATCAATTAACATTATCAAATATCATGTTAATAGGATAGTATATGAAATAACTAATAATGATGTTAAACATCATTATAAAAAATTGTGAAAATCATTCAAAATTATCAAAACATGAAATAACATATTTTCAAATAAATCTTAAAATATCATTAAATGCATAAAAAATCCATCAATAATATTTAATTTATTGTATCAAAGAGTGAACACTAAAAAAATATTGATGAGTATTCTCCAATTTTCAATCAACATGCATCAAAAATCATAGAACACACAAAAAACATTGATAATTTATCAATAACATTAGTAACAACGAAACACAATAGAAATATTGATAATATATTTCTACAAAATGTATAGATTTTTATTAAAAAATATTGTGCCTCCCAATATAAATATCTAAAACATACAACATATCCAATAATTACATCGATGATATTTATAACATCAAACAAATTTCAGTGTGATTAACCCTAATTGAATTATGAAAATTTTTAACTAATATTATTATAAAAATGTGTTCTAAATATTATTAGTTATAAATATAATCTAATATTTTCAAAAAAAAATCATTGAACAAATTTTAAAGTTTCTAAATAATATGGAAAAAGATCATGCTTCATGGAAGAAGAATAATGTAACATCATATAAAGAAAAAATTTACTAATCCTTCTCTTCTACCTACCAAACATTGATGATTTAGCTCTTTCAAATTATGATTGACTATTAAGGACCAATTTTTTTAGAAGAATAATGATTAACAAAATTTGATAACAAAGATGCGCTTTTATAAATTTAAAACTTCAATATTCAAAATCATGATATAATCAAGAATATCTTGTGAAAATTAAAATTTGATTCATCTATTGTCCTAGCAAATAATTGGATAAGTATGCATTTTTAAAATTGAGCTATAACATAATAAAAAATTTTACATACTCACATCAACTACTCTATTGCATGTTTATTGATCCTAGTTTATATTGTGATAATCATGAATACTACTTATCTCTGGTTCATTATATGAATATCATTAAATCATGCACGAGCTTAATTTGATCACCAACAAAAGCCCAAACCACACTAGTAATCATGAAAAAGAGCTATTATATATTTAAACTATTGAATTATATACGGATACCTATTGTATACAAGTGCAAAAAAAGCTATTTTAGTTATACATAAAGTCATGAAAAAGTCACAATCCTAAAATTACTCTAGCCTAAATGCCAGTTGAATGTTTGATATACAAATCACTCCTATAACTAATTTGAATATTAATTAAATGTGAATGCTAATTGAATGCATATTTTCTTTACTTTAATACTTCTCTTCATGTTGAAATATGTTTTTCAATAACTCCCAACATGCTAAGGTGCATGTGAATAACTAGGGCTTATATTTGCCCAGTTAATAAATTTGTGATCTGCTTTCATGGTAACATATAAGATGTTTTGACTTTTCCATTTTGGATTTTCTAATTGATTATGTGACAATCTAATTCAATATATTTCTTATGCTCATGAAAAACAAAGTTGGTAGCAATGTGCATGGGTATGTGATCATCACAAAATAAATTTGCTACTTCCAAATGAGAAACTTGTCAATCCTTCAACAAGTATCTCAACCAAGTTAGTTCATAGGTAAATGCAAACTCAGACCAATATTCTGCCTCTACTAATGATATTTACACCTTTGATTGTTTCTCACACTTCTATGGCACAAGTAACTTACCAAAAAAGTATAATAACTTATCAATTACCATTATTTAATTGGATATCTTTTTATATTGTAATCATATTCCGAGACGACAAAAATACAACCCATAAATATTAGTATTTGTTTTTTTCCAAGTTACAGTAGCAGAAAACATTAAGCATAATTATTTTTCTTAAGATACAGAAACAGAAAACAATATGCAAACATTTAGTATTTGAAATCAATACAACTATAAAAAATTAAACAATAAAAAAAACAAAGTTTACACTAACCATTATTTATTTTATTAATTGTGTAGAGTCAAAATCATATAATGATATGAAAATAGAAGAAAAAAGAAAAAAAAAATTGGTGGAAAATTAAAAAAAAAATAAAACACAAATATATTTTAAAAACCAAACTATGCCCGTTTGAACATGACCTTTGATGTCTTCGTAAAACTTCCGATCGGCTATTGCCGTAGCTTGTGGCACAATTCTGAGATGTGCTCATCCTCTTCTCCTTGCCTCCCCGAGTCAACTTGAACTTTTCCTCACTAAATATTGATAGTCACA
This sequence comes from Sapria himalayana, assembly GCA_029783825.1. Classification (NCBI taxonomy): domain Eukaryota; kingdom Viridiplantae; phylum Streptophyta; class Magnoliopsida; order Malpighiales; family Rafflesiaceae; genus Sapria; species Sapria himalayana. The sequence continues at coordinate 228,306 of JAREIK010000137.1, read as the reverse complement.
AAATCATGAGCTCTTATGTCTCTTCCAACAAATACATTTAATCATTTTATTTATGTTTGTCAATAAAATTTAATTTAAATGTATATTGATTAAATTATATTTATGTCTGTCAATAATAAATATATTGATAAAATTATTAAATATTTAATTTTTAATTGAACATTTTGAATTTTTTGTGGTTAAATCAAGAAGCTAATTCAAAAAATTGAAACAAATTAATTTATTATATGATTAGTAATCAGCATCATTAATTTAAAAAAAAAACATTAACTTAAAAATATTGGAACATTATTCTAATATTTTATGCCATTAATCAAAAATACGATAATGTTTGGAAATTTTTGTAATTATAGCGCCCGACCAAAACCTAGATTTTTAAAATTTGTTATTTTCTATTCACTCAAAAATACTAATATAAGATTATTTTAAAAATAACTTTCATCAATTCTATTTTATTAAATTTTATTAATAAATTTTAAATTTCCTTAATTTAATTTTAAAACATATATAGGCTTTTCTGATATAATATTTATATAAATATTAGAAAAAAAATTAAATACAATGTTTGTTAGAATATTTGTTGTAGGTTGCTCTCATAGTCCTATTTTGCTTGTCCTCTCGTCGTCAATGAAAGAAATAACAAATTTTTAGTGCTTAATGTCTTAGCATTATATTTTAACCGAAACTATAAAAACAAAAATTTGAAGCAAATATATAGAAAATAAAGATAAAAATTATACAAGTAAACTAAATTTATAAAAAATAAATAATTTAAATAAAAAAAATGAAATAGATTTTTATTTAACCATAAATGATATTATTTCATTAATAAATAAATTAGAATAATAATAAAGTAATTCTTATATATATATATTATGGTTATACGTTTTTAAGAATTCAATTTATTTGTATTAATATAATATGAAATAATTATAAAGGTATAAATTTTGAATCTTTTAGTCATTATAAATTTGAATCTTTGAAGTATTCAGTTAATAACCACACTTAGATATTTATTTTTTAAATAATCAAAAATTTTTATGATGTTATTAAAATATATGTACATTAATTTTAAAATTCAATTTATTTTCTTTTTAATTTTATAAAAAATTTGATTTTTTTTTAATTTGAAAATTTTTTTTATTTTTCAAAATTTTTAAATATTTTAGTCATTTTTTTAAAAAATTTCTATAATCATTAAAATATTTTATAAATATAGGAATAATATTAATATTTACTTGTTTATTTGTTAATTCATATAATTTTATAAATTTTTTTATTTAATCAAATAATTGATTATTTTATCTTTTTATCAATATTAATTTTTATTTATGTTAATTTATTTAATTAAAATATTTTCAAAATATTTATATATAAATAATAAATTATATTATTTTATTAATACATATATTTAAATATCATAATTAAAAATTTCAGAAAAATATTTTTTATAATATTTTAATTAATTTATAATCAAAAAAATAATAAGTTGACTTATCTACGATAAATTTTTATTTGTATATATATAATTATGAGATTTTTTATTTATAATATCATATTTTTATAATTATATGATGAGATCGTGTGTTTAAAGGATAGCCCATCTATAGGCCATGAAATACCTTTAATATAAAAAATTAAATAAAATATTAAAATAAATAATTTTAAAAAATATTAAATTATTATAAATTAGCAACGGAAATTATCACTAGTCCAAATAGCAGGGAAAAATCCCTAGCTAAATGCATATATTTTGAGAAAGTAAAAATTTAAGGAATAATCATTTCGAATATTTTATAAAATTGTAAAAAAATAAATTGAGATAATTATTTAGGAATGGATTTTGTCTTGAACTAATTAGCTAGAAATTTTCATCATAAAATTTGTTGTTATATCAAGGATGTAATTGGCTAGAAAAATTTCATCACTAAATCCGTCACTATATTTCAGATCTAATTAACTAGAGAAATTACCTCGCTAAATTCATCAATATAACCTGGTTGTAATTAGCTAGAAAAATATGTTGCTAAATCTGTCGCTATACCAAATATATAATTAGACATGAAATTTCCATCGGAAAATCCATCACTATATCAAGGATGTAATTAGCTAAAAAAATCATGTCTATAAATCCATAGCTATATTCCAGATGTAAATAGCTAGAGATATTTCCTTGCTAAATCCGTTGATATATATGCGGCTTTTCATTGCATGGAACTTTATAAAAAAAAATAGGGACGGATTATTTCTGGATCTAATTAGCTATGAAAATTACGTCGGTAAATCTTTCACTAATTTTACGGCTATTTGTTGCACAGAAATTTACGAATAAAATAATGAGGAAATATTTTCAAAAGTGAAATTCCATCGCTAATCTGTCTTTAAATTTTATTTCAATACAAAATTAGAAATCTCTTACTATTCTCTAGCTAATACCTCACAATTTTGCTAGAGAATGATCCCTAGATAAACTTTCCAAGCTAAAATGACATTTTTTGTAATGTATCTATCTATCTAGCTATCTATTATCTAACTATCTATTTATCTCTATATCTATCTATCTAACTTTCTGTCTTTCTATCTATCAAACTTCCTATTTATCTGTCTATTTATCTATCTACCGATGTGTCTATCTTTAAATCTGTTTGTCTATCTTTGTATCTATGTATCTGTCAATCTATCTGACTGGCTATCTGTATATATGTGTGTATGTTTGTATATCTATTTGTCTATCAATCTATCTCTCTATCTGTATATATATGTGTGTGTGTATGTGTGTCTATCTATATGTATATCTATCTATCTATCTATCTGTCTATCTATCTATATATCTATCTATTTTGTCAATCTATTAGACTATCATTTTGTCTATCTATGTGTCTATTTATTAGTCTATCTATCTATCTATCTATCGAACTATCTATATATTTGACTAATAATCTATAAAAAATTCTATCTATCTATCTATCTATTTGTCTATATATCAATCTATTAATAAGTCTATCTATCTATATATTAATATGTCTATCAATCTATATATAGATATGTCAATCAATCTATTTATCAATCTATTTTTAAATCTATCGATCAATATATCATTATATCTATCTATCTATCTCTCTCTCTCTATATCTATCTATCAATATATGTATATCTAACTCTCTATCTATCTATATAATATCTATCTATTTTTCTATCTAATAAACTATTGATATATCTATCTATCTATCTGTCTATTTTTCTATCTAATAAACTATTGATATATCTATCTATCTATCTGTCAATCTTACCATCTATAAATCTATCTATCAAAATGTTTATATATCTATCAATCAATCTATCAATCAATCTATATATTTATTTGTCTATCTATCTATTTATCTATCTTTCATTCATTCATTCTATGTGTATATATATTTGCCTGTAAATCTACTTATCTATCTTTCTAGCAATATTTCTAGCTATCTTTCAATCTATCAAACTATCTATCTATCTATTTTACTATTAATGTATATATCTATTTATCAATCTATTTATTTATCTATCTATCTGTCTATCTATCTATCTATCTATTTATTTATCTATATGTCTATATTTCTATCTATCTATTTATGTATCTATCTATCAGATTATCTATCGATCTATCTATCTATTTGTCTTTCTTTCTATCAGTCTATCTATCTTTCTATTTATCTATCTATTTATTTATCTATCAGTTTATTTGTCTATCTTTTTGCCTTTCTATCTAGTTGTCTAACTGTTTTTCAATCTAATTATCTATCTATCTATCTATCTATTTATCTATCTATCTTTCTTTCTTAATGTCTTTATATCTATCTACCTATCTATCTTTAAATCTATCTGTCTATCTATATGTTTATCTATGTATATATCTATTTGTATATATCTGTGTATCAATATTTCTATTTATCGTTCAATTTAAATGTATATCTATCTATCTATTAATTTGCCTTTCTAGTTCTCTATCTATCTATTTATCAATCTATCTGTCTATCTATCTATTTATCTACCTATTTGTCTATCTATCTATTTATCTATCTATTTATCTATCTATTTTTCTGTCTATCTATCTATGTATCTGTATATTTATCTATCTCTCTATCTAAATTTTTATTTATCTATCTATCTTTTGATCTATCTATCTGTCTATTTATTTGTCTATCAATTTGTCTCTCTATCTATCTTCTATTCGTATATATATATATCTATTTTTATTTCTATCTATATATCTGACTATCTATATTTCTATATATAAGTCTATCTTTTGGTCTATCCATCTGGCAAATAATATATCGATCTATTTTTCTATCTATCATTCTATCTTTTTGTCTATCTATAATTTATTTATCTATCTAAAAATCTAAAATTGATCTATCTATCAATCTGTCTTTCAATCAATCAATCAATCTATTTATTAATCAATTTATTAATGTATCTATCAAATTTTCTATAAATTTTGCTATCAATCTATCTATTTATCTTTCTTTCTATAAATCTATCTAATATTCTATCTATTTATCTATTGTATCTGTATATATATATATATATATATCAAGTTATCTATATATCTATGTATCTATCTATCTATATATTTATATATCTATCTAACTATTTATATATCTATTTGTTTATCTATCTGTCTATCTGCCTATCTATCTACCTACCTATCTATCTATCTATTTATAAATCTATCTAATTGAATATCTATTTATTAATCTAAATGTATATTTATCTCTCTAGCTTTCTAACTATCTCTCTATCTATCTATATATCTATCTTATATCTATATTTTTGTCTATATATCTATCAATCTATTAATAGGTATATCTTTATACTTATATATATGTCTATCTATCTGTCAAGCTATCTCTCTATAATTCTTTCCAATAATATATATCTATCTATCTATATATATGTCCATCAATCTTTCTATCTATCTATCAATCTATCTATCAATCTTCTATCTATATGTCTATCAATCTATCTATATATCTTTCTTTCTATATGTCGATCTATCTATATATCTTATTATCTATCTATATTATTATCTATCTATTTTTATTTCTATCTATTTATCTATCTATATGTTTATCTAACTATCTATCTATAACTCTTTATAGTTGTATATCTATATGACTATCTATATATCTATTCTTCTATCTATTTATTTGTTTATCTATCTTTATATCAATTTGTCTATCTATTTTTCTAATAATATGTTGATATATTTGTCTATCTATCAATTTATCTATCTATCTGTCTGTCTATCAATCTGTCAATCAATTTGTCTATCTATCAATTAATGAATTATTTTATCTTTCTACCTATCAATCTTTCTTTCAATCTGTATATCAATTAGTCAATTAATCTATTTTTATATCTATCAATCTATTAATCAATCTATCTATATATCTATCTATTTATCTATTCGTCTTTATTTCTGTATGTCTATATGCGTGTCTATTTATCTATCTATATGTCTACATATCTATCTATTTATTTGTCTGTCTGTGTGTATGTCTGTCTATCTATCTACCTTTCTATTTTTATATCTATTAGGCTATCTTTTTGTTTATATATATATATATATATATATATATATATATATATATATATATATATATATATATGTGTGTGTGTGTGTGTATTTATCTGTCTTTCTTTCTATCTATCTATCTATCTTTATATCTAGCTATCTTTTAATATGCCTATCTATCTTTCTAGCAAACTTTCTATATTTTTGACTATCTATCTATATAAAAAAGTCTATCTATGTGTCTATATATTTGTCTATCTATTTGACTATCTATTTTTCTATCTATTTGTATATCTATCTATCTAAATGAATATGTCTATCTATCAATATGTCAATCTATCTATCTACTTGTCTACTTGTTTATCAATTTATAGATAGATTGATAGACTTACCTATATACTTGTTTATCAATATTGATAAATAAATATGTTTATCAATATTTCTATCTATTTATAGACAGATTGATGATAGATAGATAGATATTTACCTGTCTACTTGTCTATCTGTCTATATGTCTATCTGTCTATTTATGTAACTATCTATATGTCTATCAGTCTATCTGTGTATTTGTCTATATGTCTATCTATATGCCAATGTGTCTATATCGGTCAATCTATCAATCTATATATCTACCTATCTTTCTATATATCTATCAATCTATGTGTCTGTCTATCTGTATATCTATCTATCTATCTTTCTTTCAGTATATCTAACTTTTTATCTATCTATCTGTTTATCTATCTATGTATCTATCCATTTATCTATATATCCATCAATTAATCAATCAATCTGTTTATTTATCTATTTTTCTATCTATCTATCTGTCTATTTGTCAATATGTTTATTTATCAATCTATCTATCTGTCAATCTATCAACCTATCTATCTATTTTTTTGTATATCATCATATCTGTCTATCTGTATACATGTTTATCTATCTATCTATATATCTATCTATCTATAAGTCTACCAGTCTATTAGACTATTTATCTATCAATCAATTTGTATATCTATCTATCTATCTATCTTTTATCTATATATCTATCTATAAATCTATCATTCTATTTGTCTAACTGTCTATATATGTATCTGTATATCTATTTATTTGTCTATCATTCTATCTATATATCTATATATATTTCTGTCTATTTATCTATCTCTCTACCTACCTACCTACCTATCTATCTATTTTTTTTATATCTGGCAATCTATCTATCTTTCTAACTAACTATATATAAGTCTATCTATCTATCTGTATGTCTACTTTTCAATCTGTCTATCTATTTATCTATTAATATGTCTATCTATCATTCTACCTTTTATTCTCTCTGTCTATCTATTTATTTGTCTATCAAGCAATTTATCTATATAACTATCTATCTATTTATCAATCTATCTATCTATCTTTATAGTTATCTCTCTGTCAATCAATCAACCTATCAATCCGTTTATCTATCTATCTTTATATATATTATGTATTTATGTATCTATCTATCTGTCTATCTATATATCTATCTAATTATCTATATATATATATATATATCTATCTATCTATATTTATATTTATCTATTTTTGGATCTATCTATCAATCTATATCTCACTATCTATTTATCTATAAGTCTATCAATTTTTCTATCTATCTAACATTATATATATCTATCTAGTTGTCTATCAATCTGTCTATCTATCTATCTTTCTGTCTATCTATTTTTCTTTCTATCTATTTATCTAATTATCTTTTTATATATCTATCTATCTTAATTTCTATCTATCTATATGTCTATCTATGTATTTGTTTATTTATCTATCTTTATAAATATCTATCTTTTTAATTATTTATGTTCCTAATTATCTATCTATCTATCTTACTTTCTTTGTATCTATCTATCTATTTATCTATCTATCTATCTTTTTATATCTCTTTCTATCTATCTATTTGTCTATATATCTATATGATCTATCCATCTATCTTTCTCTCTATCTGTCTATCTATCTTTTTATGTTTCTTTCTTTCTTTCTATAGATTTATCTATCAATCTATGTGTTTGTATATTTTTCTATCTATCTCTCTCTATCTCTATCTAATGGTCTATCTACCTATTTATCTATTTGGTTATCTATATTCTATCTTTCTATCTGTCTGTCTGTCTATCTATCTTTTATCTATCAATCAATCTATCTGTTTGTCTACCAATTTATCTATCATTCTATGTAACTATGTATCTATCTATCTGTCTGTCTATTTAACTATCTATATATTTATCTATATAGCTATCAATTTGTCTTTATATCTTTGAATTGATCTATCTATCTATCAATTTGTCTATTTATCTATCTATTAGTATATCAATCTATTTGTCTATTTGTCTATCAGACTATGTTTATATCTATATATTTGTCTATTTGTCTATATACATATATGTATATCTATCTATATGTCTTTCTATCTATCTATCTATCTATCAATCTACCTATCTATCTCTCTTTATCTATCTATCTATCTACCAATCTATCTATCTATCTATCAATTTATCTATCTATCAATCATTAATCAATCAATCAAAGAAACTATCTATTAATCAATCTTTCTATCATTCTATCTATCTATCTATCTATCTGTCTAGCTATTTATATATCTATTGATCTATCAATATGTCCATCTTTTTATCTATCAATCTATCTATTAATCTAACTATCTATATATCTATCTATCTATCTATCTATATATCAGTATATTTGTTAATCAATCAATCAATTAATCTATCTATCTAATTATCTATTTGTCTATCTATCTATCTATCTATCAGTTTACTTTCATTCTTTCTATCTATCTAGATGTCTATCTATCTATTTCTCTATTTTGTTATCTATCGACCTGTCTATCTATTTGTCTATCTATTTGTCTATATCTCTATCTATTTGTCTATCTGTCTATCTATCTATTTGTCTATATGTCTATCTATCTATCTATCTCTCTATCTATCTATTTGTCTATCAATCTATTTATCTTTCTGTCTTTCTTTTTATCAAAATATTTATATATCTGACTATCTGTCGATGTGTCTATATGCCTATTTATCTATCTATCTATCTATCTTTCTAGCTATATATGTGTCTCTCTGTCTATCTATCTATCTATCAATTTATCTATCTATTTGTTTATCTATATATTTCTCTATCTGTCTATTTAGCTATCTTTCTATCTATATATCTATCTATCTATATATCTTTCTATCTATATATCTATCTATCTATATATCTTTCTATCTATATATATATCTATCTATCTATATATCTTTCTATCTATCAATCAATTTTTTCTGCACTATAAGAAATTATATTTTTAGCTACCAAAATTTAGCTCGGAAAATAATCCATAGCTAATTTGTGAGGGATTACCTAGGGAATAGCAAGCGATATTGATTTTATATTGAATAACAAATTTGTGATAGATTAGAGACCAAAATTTTCGATGGAAAAATGCTCCCAGCTAATATTTTCATAAATTTTTGCACAATGATTGGTGGTAAATTTAGCAATGACTTTAGAGATGGATTTTTCCTAACTAATTTGCTCGACAAAAAATCTTTTGCTAAATCATTATTTGGATTAATATTTTTATCATTATATATTAATAACAATGATTATGCTTAATTTATTATTTTCACAAAAAATATATATCTGGCTAGGGATTTTCTCTAGTTATTTAGCTCGAAATTATTTCTATCATTAATCTCTACTCAATTATTTTTTTTGTTTTTTATATTATTTATTTTAATATATGATGAAATTGTGTATTAAAGTTTTTTCATGGTATACGGATGAGAGATCCTTGAAAGACATCTTCTCTTATATAATTATAAAAATAAAATATTATAAATAAATAATTTCAAATATATATAAATACGAATAAAAATTTATATTAATAAAGACTAAATTAACTATTTTTATGATAATACAATTTTAAAAAAATATACAAAATATTTTTTGAATTAATTTATAAAGATGTTTAAATATGTATATTAATAAATAAATTAAATAGTTAATTCTATAATTATAAACATTTTTTAAAATATTTGAAATAATAAATGAACATACATAAACATTTGTGTTAATAAAAACCTAAAATTATTATTTATATGCTTCTAAAACAAATATTTACAAAAAATCTAAATTAACAAATAAACAAGTAAATATTTATATAAATAAAACTTTAAAAAAAATTTAATGATTATCGAAATTTTTTAAAAAATTATTACTAAAAGTTTAGAAATATTTGAATTATAAAAGAATTATATTTTTCATTAAATTTAAAATAAAATAAATTGATATTTAAGGATAAATAAATTGATGTTTTAATTACATCCAAAAACTTTAACGAGTTATACTAAAAATATTTCCTAGTGTTTATTAAAAGAATACTTTAGGTGTTTTTTTACTATTTAAAAAAAGTTTTTAAAAATTTACTAATGATATTTTTTTGTTCTCAATGCAATTAAAATTATTTTTAGCCTTATTAACACTTTTGAAAATCACAACCAACCTGACCCTATGTTGCTTTTAATTGAAGTTTTACTTTTGCCTCTACTAAAATTTATAAGAATTAAAATATTGAGTAAATTATTATAGTAAATTAAAAAGGTAATAAAAAATAATATTAAATTTAAAATAAAATGTGTAATCTTAAAATAACAAATAAATAAATAAATATTAATATTGTAAACTTTAAACAAGTTAAATATGAACAATAACCTAATTAGTGGCCAACAAAAATAGCATCAAGGAGGCAATATTTTTTGTATTTTCTGAAACATGAAGTATCATGAATCATAACCTAATTAGTGTTCTTTCAATTTGAAGACCTCATGTTGTGTTAGCATTTTTTGCATTATTTGGTCCATGCTTTCAGTTTTTGACGAAGAACGGAATATATGATTTTTGAAATTGGTTTGATGATCTAACTTGATAATTTTGATCAATCTCACAAAAGATAATTTTTTTCCATGTATTTTTTTGAATGTTTAAGCTCACCATTCTTACCATTTATTAATATTAGGTATCCACTTTAGCAGGTGAGAGGAGGAACTATGTATCTAGGATTGACTTTAACAACCAACAAAGAATGGAAGTGAGTCCTTGGAATCTACTGCTCAACAAATTTCTTATTGTATATCAATCAGATATCTGCTAGTAATCTCTCTAGAGCATCTTTTATTAATTTTATTTTTCTTATGTTATAATTACATGTTGATTACTTAATACCATGATATTAAATTTGTTCAATTTCCTATATCTGTCAAGACTATTAGTTTATTCACTAGACCTAATTTTTTCTGCATTTGCCCCATGGGCAACTTTTCTTTTGACAATGGTTAGTATGATTAAGTGTCAACTTTTTGTCTTCCTTTCATTTTAAGCTGAAGTTTGATTTGATAATATTACTTTTGTAATACAAGAAGTTGATAGTGTTGGTGCTGAGCTAACAGCAGCAACTTTTTTGGAATTGGTAAATCTTACAAGCATTGTTAATTGTGTTGCATGTTTGAATGTAAATATTCTGAAAAAAACATGCATAAATTAGGTTATAGATATTTAAAAATTGGAAATAGGTTGGTGAACCTTTATGTACAACACCATAAACCATGAAAAACAATTTAACGATAATCTCAACTTTCATTCAAGCTGGCATACATACAACATAAATACCAAGCTTACTTGAGAAAGAATTGATATTAGGATTATATAAAATTTTTATGAATGCTAGCTGATCACAAATAATGCATAGGATGCAACGTTAGTATTCTTTTAAATCTTATTGTTTAAATTATTTTTTAACACAATATATTTATTTATTCATGAACAATTTAATTCAAAGAAAATCATATATTTTATAGTTTATGATTCAAAATAGTTTACAAGTGATCAAAGTTTTGACTTTTTATTATGTTTGTGTTAGAGATGATATTTTGGGTTATGCCAAAATATTTATTAGTTTAATTAGTAATTAAGTTTGGAAAAACTAATATCTCAGAGAGTTTGGTTGCTCACATTGATTTACTAGGCCGAAAATACTCAACCTAGATAATTGTTGCCTAGTTTGCAAGTGAATAACGATTCAGGTTGTGCTACTTGAATTGTCAAGTTGACATTGTTTTTTGTTAAAATATAATAAATTTTTATTTTATCAAGAGATAATATTTAAATATTTTATTTTAAAAATTATAAAAATTATTAATCTTTTGCTTAAAACTTATATCCAACTCAAATTAGAATACTCATATAATCAAGAATATTCATAATTAGTGAAATAATTGTTGAGTTCTGCTATTCTTTCAAACATTCAAATAAATATATGTGCATCTAAGAGAATAGTGATATGCATAATGATGCTATACTAAAGCTTGTTTCTCATTCTATACAATTCATTTAATTTTCTATTTGAAAACTTTACAAAAAATATAGTAGATTCTAAATTATTTTATAGTTTCAAAATATAATAAATTACAATTAACAGTCCAAATTATAAGAATATAAAATTTACGTCCAATTAATAGTCCAAATTATAAAAAATTTGCTTAACAAATAAATTAGAATTAAAACACATGAGTGTTATGTTTGTGTTTATTGTATAATCTTGATAAAATTAAATTCATTAAATTTAATATTGTTCATGTTTTTTTATCACAACCTCCTTAATTTTGATAAAAATAAAGAAAAAATTAATTTTTTTCATGTAAAAAAAATCATCCTCAATTAAAATATAAAATATGAGCTACACATGGTGATGCTGATTACTAAATTCTTTTTTTTTTGCTAGTTTAATATTGTTTCAAAATAATTTGTTATTGTTGTTAGATGTTATTAGACTTAGGGAAAATTATTTAATGGTGCATTAGAATAAAATTTTAAAAAATACCTAATCATATTAAAAAATACATCAAAATAAAAGATTTTTACTTTCTGTTAAACTCAAAAAATACTTTTATTCTTTCTGTATATTTCATGATTTGAAAAAAAATAAAAACAAAAAATCTATTTTCAAAAACACTATAGCATGTGAGGTATATTTTTTTGGAAAATAGTATGCTCGATTTGTAGCAATATAATATTTATATAAATCTTATAAACAGATAACATTATATAAAACATTTATACATATATAAAATTGTATGACAATAAATATATATATGGTTATACTTTAATATATATAAACATATAACATTATATATATACATTGATATATTTATATAAACCTATAATGTTATATATAAATATTTATACATATGTATAAATGTTTATAAATATTTATACAATATTTACATAACACTATCCATTTAAATAATTGTTTATATAACATTTATATAACATATAAAATATTTATACATATAATATATATATACATTTATATAGCATATAAATTTATATATACAAATATAATATGTATAATTTTTATATAAATGTGATATATATACTATATAAAATGGTGTGTTATTAGGCTGCTACTTCAATTAACTATTTTTTTATGCATATCTTTAGTCTTAAATCTTGATGTTTAAGTCATGTGTCTCTTTAAAATTAAGCTTTAGTTTTACTAGATTATATTCATCCATTTCTAATCTCTATCTTGTTAGTAAAATTTAAGTAGGATGTGATAAAATTGCTAAGAGCTCTTTAGTCAACTAGTTTTGCTTAATTCTCATTCTTCTTATCTCAATCAGTTTTCTTTAGCAAACTATCTTTTGATTGCAGTTTTCCATAAAATATTTATGTTAATATCTCTAATTATTGGTATCTTTAATTAGTTCATATTTGTAATGCTAAGAATCTAAAATTGCAAGCTACTTCACATCTATGTTTTCTAGTTTAATACTTTGTATGATATGTTTTCTAGTCCAAACCAATTATTTTTCATGTCTAAATTCTTCATTAATTCATTTGCAAAAAGTTTTTGGAATTAAATCTTCATTCCTTTTATTTTCCCTTTACTATTTATTTTTATATTCAAAGATTGAGTTGAATCACAGTTGAAATTTTGATCTTTTATCTTCATTGAGAAGATAGAAGCTTACTCCTTCAAACTTATAATTCCTTTTTTTTTGTTTCCCTTTCTTGTCCTTTCACTTGGTTCTTGTGTTTTCCTAATTCTTGCCTTTTTTGTGTGGCTTTGATTGGTGCACTAGAAGAGACATGCTCTCTTCATCTAGCAATATTGTGATATCTTTTCAACTTTAGCATGCAAATAAATACTCTATTTCTTCATGTAGATTCTACGAACACATTGTCTAGATATTCACGATATTATGTGTTACATATTCATATGTAAGTGATTTTATTTAATTAATAGTATTATTTGAAGTCATTGTATGTTTCTTTTAGAATTATGATTGAACATAATTCTATGTAAATGTAATAGAGCAAAATGAGTTCATATCATTAGTGGATTATAGATAGATGGATTGATTACTTGATAGATAGTTAGATAGTTAGATAGATAGATACATAAATAAATAAATAAATAAATAGATATATAGATATTTAGATAGGTTCATAGATCATTATATAGATAGATATATAGATATAAAGATAGATAGATAGATAGATAGATAGACAAACAAAAAGATAGATATATAGACAAAAAGATAGATAAATACATACAATACAAAAAATGTCTATTTTGCTAGTAAAATTTAGCTAGGGATAAATTCCCTAGCTAATTAGTGAGGGATAAACTAGGAAATAAAAAGGGATATTTGATTTTACAATAAATTAAAATTTTGCATTGGATTAGTGATGAATTAGCATCGAAAATCTTTGAATGAAAATTTTTAGTCACTAAAATATTTGTAGATATTCAAACAAAGAAAAGGTGGAACTTTAGCGACGTATTTAACTACATAAGTTTCTTTGTTAATTAAAATGAGACAAAATCTGTCGCTAAATAATTATTTACATTTATTTTTTTTTTGATTTTATATATAATTGAAAGCGATAATTTCTTAAATGTTTATTTTCTCAAAATATATGCATTAAACTAGAGATTTTCCTAGCTATTTGGGCTAGTGATAATTTCTATCACTAATATTTAATGAAATTTTTTTAAGCATTATTTATTTTACTATTTTATATAATGTTCTATATTAAAGGTATGTCATGGTCTATAGATGAGCGATCCTTAAAAGACACAATCTCCTCATATAATAATAAAAATATGATATTATAAATATAAAATTTAATAAATATACAAATACAAATTTACATTAAATATGACTAAAATAACTATTTTTTTATTCTAAATTTATTAAAAAATTATACTTAATTTTTTCTGAAATATTTATTTATGATATTTAAATATTTATATTAAAAAATATTATATAATTTGTTAATTTATATTATTTTTTAAAATATTTTAATTTAAATAAACATAAATACAAATTACTATGAATAAAAAACTAAAATAAACAAATGTTTTATTAAATTAAAAAATTTATAAAAATATATAAATAATTGAATAAACAAGTAAATTTTTATTAAAATAAAAGTAAAATTATAATATTTTTATTATTATAGGAATTTTTTAAAACTATAACTACTAATAGATTTGAAATTTTGAATTATAAAAATTTTTTCATATTTTTCATAAAAATTAAAAGAAAATAATTTGATATTTTTATATTAATACATAAGTGTTTCAATTAAATCAAACAAATTTTGATGATTTAAAAAATAAATATTTCACTGTGGTTATTAAATGAACACTTCAAAGATTAAATATTATAATGACAAAAAAATTCAAATTTTATAACTTTATAATTATTTCATGCCTTAATAAAATCATATAAGTAAATGTTATGCAAATATAAATAAATAAATAAATATATATATATATATATTTGTGGTTGGTTTAGCGACCGATATCGGCCATACTTTTTACTAGATTTTTATGTCACCGGAATATTCGAAGCTTTGGAATTGTTATAGATGAAAACTTCTTTTAGTTTTTGTTGGCTTGCATCTGCAGAAAAGTCATCAAAGTTTCAATCTGTTTAGGTGGGTGAAGAACCAGCATCATCTTCTTCTAGCGTCCAGTCAACCCCGGAGATTGAAAAGAAGTTTGTTCATTGTGTTTATGATGCCATAGCACCTGATTTTAGTTCTACTAGGTTTGCTAAGAGGCCTAAGGTTGCTGCATTTTTAAATTCATTACCTTCGGGATCAGTTGTATTAGATGCAGGATGTGGAAATGGAAAGTATCTAGGTTTAAATCCTACTTGTTATTTCATTGGGTATGATATAAATGTGCAACTGGTGAATATTTGCACGAATAGAGGGCATGAACTAATGGTTGCAGATGCTGTAAATCTTTCTTTTAGAATAGGTAGTGTTGATGCTGCAATATCCATTGCTGAATCACCTCAGTACTAAGACTAGAAGGAAGAAAGCAATTTCGGAATTGATTAGGGTTGTTGGGGAAAGCGGTTTGGTTCTAATAACTGTTTGGGCTGTTGAACAGGAGGATGAATCATTGATAATGAAGTGGACTCCATTGCCCCAAAAGTTTCTAGAATGATGGATTAGACCTGGTAGGCCACACGTTCGAAGCTGTAGATCCATCTCCTTAGAAAGCATTGCAGAAATAGAAGATAAAATCGGTAAGAAGAATTTAAACAATACCCAAAAAAGCACATGTGATGAATTAGGGGAAAATCTATTTTATTATATATATATATATATATGCATGTATATATGAATACATATATATATATATATATATATGTGTGTGTATGTATGTATGTATATATGAATACTTTATTATTATATAATATTATTTTATTTATTTATAAAATAATATCATTTATTGTTAAATAAAAATCTATTTCATTTATTTTATTTAAATTAATTATTTTTTATAATTTTTGTTTACTCTTATATTTTTGTATCATATATTTACATCCAGTTTAGTATTTATATATGGGTTCTTTGAAAAACAAAATGCTAAGGCATTAAGCACTTAACATTTTTTCTATCTTTTATTTATGAAGATATGAGAAGCAAAATGGGACAATGGGAGCAACCTAAAAAATCTACCTCTTCTTGTTGCCAGGTAATATTATCATTTTTCTTCTCATTTGGAATACTATATACATATCTGTGTCTCTCTCAATTTGATTACCACTGGCTGATTTTCATTTTTACAGAATATTCGAGTATAATTTTTTTTTTATTTTTCCCCAATTTTCCTTCTTTTTTTTATATTTTCATATTACTTATTAGAATTTGACAATGCACCATTAATTAAACAATAAATTGTCAGTGTAAACTTTGTTCCTTTATTGTTTAAATTTTAGGTTTTTATTGATTTCAAATACTTAATATTTGCATGTTGTTTTCTCCTTCTGTGACTTATGAAAATAAATAATGCTTGATGTTTTCTGCTTCTGCAACTTTCATAAAAAATATACTTAATGCTTATGGGTTCTATTTTTGTTGTCTCTAAAATTATTATAAACATATAACATTATATATAAAACTTTTATGCATTTATTTAATCGTATGACATTATATATAAATGTCTATACTTTAATATATATATATAAATATATTACATTATATATACACATTAATATGTTTATATAAACATATAATGTTATATATAAATATTTATACATATGTATTAATGTTTATAAATATTTATATAGCATTTACATAAACCTATCCATTTATATAATTTTTTATTTATCAATTATATAACATATACAATGTTTATACATTTTTGCAAACATTTAAATGACATCTTAATTTTTATTTAAATATATAATATTTATAATGTTTATATAATGTGATATATATACTATATAAAATTTATAAAAGTGTTACATATATATAATTATATATAAGTAACATTTAAAAAAATATTGTAAACACAAATATTATATCTAAACACTTTTATAATTATATAATCATATGCCTATATAAAAAAGTATTTATAACTATATTTATAATTATGTAAACTATTTTTATAACCATATTTATAACTATACATAACTATTTTTTTAGCTATATAATAATTTATAAATATATGTATAATTCTATATACCAATATTTCTAACAAAATATATAATATGTATAATAATATATAGCTATATATAATTGTATTTTACTAAATGTATAACTATAACAACATTATATATAATTATATCTTTAACTACATACATATTTATAACTATATGTGTATGACTATATATAAATATTTGTATAACTATGTAACACTCTATATTATTAAATATAACTATATTTGTATCTATATATTCATATATGTATTCATATAATAAAATCTTAATATTTTTTATAACATTGTATATATTTATGTATAACTACTTATAACTACTTGTAAGAATATATCTATATATAACTATATGTTTAACTATATATAACTCTATTTTTAACTATATATAATATAGGTATAAGAACATATAATTATAAATAATTGTCTTTGACTAAATGTATAACTAAAATAACATTATACAAAACAATATTTAATTATATATACCTATATTTATAAATATAAGTATACATATATGTATAACCACATATAAGTATATTTATAGTTACTGTATAACAACATACATCATTATGTTTAACTATGTGTATACCTATTTATATATTTTTGTATAACTATATAAAACTCTAAATAATTATAATATAACTATATGAGGCATGATTTTTGTTCCTGACAATTTTTTTGTAGCTTGTGGAGATTGAACATACAACCTCCAAGGAGTCTCACATCTATCTCAAGAATTAGTTTATTGAGCCTTTGGTTTTTGATGTGTAAATATATATACATATTCATTTAATTGATGTTTATAATATATATATATATATATATAGTTTTTATATATAAAAATAATATATATATTGTTTTTTGTGGGTAGATATATATATTTTATTGAACACATGTGGAATAATGTTAAAAAATATTGATTAATATCCAAGCTCAGTTAAATTCATTAAAAAAGTTGAGACATGAATATTAACAAACATATCAAGTATCATTGAACTTAATTGAATATTAATTTAAACTATTTATTCATATTAAAAAATTTGTTACAATTAAAAAAAATTGTAATAAATTAAATTAAATTTAATTCATCAATATATATGTGGAATACATTTGTTATCATCAGAATGCATCAAAATACGTTGTTTTTGTTATTCTAATTGAATTTTGAGTATTATCAAACATAATTACTAATAAATGAGAATTTTTAAAATATTATCATATGCTTATTAAATAATTATTGTAATGCATTGAAATACAACAATAATATTATTTTATCATTTTTTATAGTCCTCAATTAAAATTAAATAATAGTTAACATTTTTATTTTGAGTGTCAACAAGATAATTATAACTGCTAAGGGTTTGTTTTGATTTTGTTGTTTGTTATTTTGAAATTCTTTTTCTACCATAACTATTATCGTATATTGTATTTTCCATTGAAATTAAATAGTAGATATTTGTATGTGAATGTTATCATGTAAAGTGAAGTTATTACCACAAGTAAATATATGACCGAAGATCATCCTCATGCACACAATTTTAATCTTGAAGTTCATAGTAAATCATTATAAGTACTAAAATCATTAATCACAAGTATATAAGTGATGGTTATATCAATAATTTTTGCTAAATTAATAATTTCCCATCCTTCATATTGATTAGGTATTAATTTAGGTGTATGTAAGTTTTAATTTCCAAACTATCCTTTGATTGCAGTTTTCCACAAATAATATTAATATTAAAGATATGTAATTTTTTGTCTAATTAGTTTACATTTGTAAGGCTAGGAATCTGTAATTGTAGGTTGCTTCATATCTATGTTTTCTAGTTGAACACTTTGTATGATATGCTTTCAATTCCAATTATGTTTTTGTTCATGTCTTAATTCTTCATTAATTGATTTGCCAAAAGTTCTTGAAATTGGATGTCAATTCCATTAATTTATTCTTTTTTTATATTCAAAGATGGAGTAGAATCATAGTAAAAATTATGCTATTTGATCATCATTGAGGTGTGAGAAGCTTACTCCTTCAAATTATTTATTTTTTGCTTTCCTTTCATGTCTATTCACATAATTTTCTCCCTTTAATAGTAATAGCGTGATATCTATCAATCTTTGCCATTCTAAAAAAATGCATTATCTATTTTTGTAGATTCTGCAAATGCATAGCCTCGATATTCACAATATTTAATCTTTAAATAATTATCTATAAGTAATTTTATTTAATAAGTAATATATTTTGAAGTAATTATATGGTTCATACAAAATAATGATTGAGCATTATTCTTTGTAAATAAATCAGGGCAAAATGAGTTTAGATCGTCAGTGGATGAACAAAAGGTTTATGAATGGAATTTTGAATCAAGAATTTTTGAGTGAGCTTGAAACTTTCATCAACTTTGTGGGTAGTCAATCAAAATGGATTGATGGTGAAGAAATTAAGTGTCCATGTAATAACCGCAAGTGTCAGAATATTTTTTTTTATGATGTAAACACTATAAGATACCTTTACGCTAAATATGGTTTAGTACCAAATTATCTATCTATATGTCTATCTATTTGTCTATCTATATCTCTTTCAATTTAAATATCTATCTATCCCTTTCTCTATATGTATATATATCTATCTATCTATCTACTTGTATATCTATCTTTCTTTTTATCTGGTTATCTATCTATATTTCTATTTATCTATTTGTCTGTCTATCTATCTATTAATCTATATATCCTTTAATATATTTGTCTATCTATCTATTTATCTATATATATATATATATATATCTATCTATTTAAATTTGTATCTATCTATCATTATATATGTCTATCTATTTATCTTTTATCTGTCTATATATCTATTTATATATTTATCTAATAATATATCAATCTATCTGTCTATCACTCTATCTATCAAGCTATCTATCTATTTGTCTATGAATCAAAAAATCTATCTATCTTTAAATCAGTTTATCAATATGTCTATAATCTATCTTACAAATTGTCTATCAATCTTTCTATCAATCATTTTATCTCTCTGTATATCAATTTATTTATCAATCTCTATATCAATCTATCTATTTATATTCTTTTGTATTTTTGGTTCTATCTAGCTATATAAATATCTATTTATCTATCTATATATCTAAATAACTATTTATCTGTCTATCTAACTATTTATTTATCTTTTTTATCTATCTATATATCTATTTTCTAATCTATTTATCTAGCTATCTATCTATATATATACTATCTATCTGTCTATCTATCTATCTATCTGTCTATCTATCTTTCTATCTACATATCTATCTATCTATTTATTTCTCTATCTATCAATATATCTATCGAATTGCTGATCTATAAGTCTATATATATATATATATATATATATATATATATATATATATATATATATATATCTTTATCTATCTATATATTTATCTATCTATCTATTATATCAATTTATCTATTTATCTATCTATTTTTCTCACTATCTGCCAATATATTTATCAGTCTATATGTCTATCTATCTATCTATCTATCTATTTGTTTATTAATCTATCTATATGTATATTAATATGTATATCTATCAATCTATATTTCTATCAATCTATTTGTCAATATACTTATCTATCTCTATATATATCTATCTATCTTTCTATCTATCTATCTATCAATTAAACTTTCTTCTATATATTTGTGTATCTATCTATATATCTATCTATTTCTCTATTTATCTATCTATTTATTTGTCTATATATCTTTCTATTTATATATCTATCTATCTATTTATATATCTATCTATCTATTTATCTCTCTTTCTATCTAACTATTTATATATATGTCTATCTATTTGAATATCTAACTATTTATCTATCCATCTATCTAACTGTATAATAATATGTAAATCTATTTTCCTATCTACCTATCCATTTATATATCTATCGGTCTATCAATCAAACAATTTATCTATCTTACAATCAGTGTATCAATATGTTTATTAATCTATCTTTCAATCTATCTATCAATCTTTCTTTCAAACTTTCCATCTATCTTTTGATCTATTTGTTTATCAATCTATATATCAATCTATCTATTTATATCTCTATGTATTTTATTTCTACGTGCCAATATATTTGTCTATGTATATATTTATCTATATATTTGTATATCTATCTATCTATTTATCTTTTTTATTTATCTATATTTCGATTTGTCTATATATCTATTTATCTATTCGTCTTTCATTATATTTATCTATCTGTCGATCTATTTATCTATCTATATTTCTATCTTTATATCAACATATCTATCTATTTATTTATCTATCTATCCATTTCTCTATCTATCTATCCATTTATCTATCTATCTATTAATCTGTCAATCGAAATGCCTATCTATATGTCTATCTATCTATCTATCTATATATCTTTTTGTCAAACTATATATCTATTATATATATTTATCAATATATCTATCTATTTTTTTATCTATATGTCTATATATCTGTTTATCTATATGTATATTTCTCTATCTATCTATGTATCTATTTATCTATTATATTATATATTTATTTATCAATCTTTTTATCTATATGTATATTAATATGTGTATTTATCTACCGATCTATCCATATTTTTATATATCTATTAGCAAATCTATTTTTCTATATATGTCTATCTATCTACCTATCTTTCTATTTGTCTATCTATCTGTCAATTTATCTATCTTTCTATCTATTTGTATATCTATCTATCTATCTATATGTCTGTCTCACTATCAGTCTCTCTATCTGTCTATCTATCTATCTATTTATCTTTCTTTCTATCAATCTACCTATCTATAAGTATATCAAATTGATTATCAATCTATCTATCTATCTATCAATCTATCTATCCATATGTCTATCTATCTATCTATCTATAATTCTTTCAATCAATCAATCAATCTCTCTCTATATCTATCTATTTATCTATCTATCTTTCTTTCTTTCTATAAATCTATTTACCAATCTAATCGTCTGTCTGTATATCTATCAGTCAATATTCTTGTCAGTCTATCTTTGTGTCAATTTTTATCTTACAATCTATCATTCTATCTATCCATTTGACTATATATATCTTTGTATCTATCTATCTATCTATCTTTATGTCTATCTCTCTATTTATTTATATAATTGTCTATCAATCAATTTATCTGTCTATCTATCTATCTATCCATCTTTATGTCTATCTTTCTATGTATCTATATATTTGTCTATCAATCAATTTATCTATCTATCTATCAATCTATCTTTTTATCTATCTATGTATCTATATATCTATATGTCTATCTTTCTATCTATCTGTTGGTCTGTCTAGGTATCTTTCTATCTATATGTCTATCTATCTATCTATCTATCTATCTATATATCTCTCTATCTAACAATCTCTCTCTATCTATCTATTTATATATCTCTCAATCTATATATATATATATATATATATATTTCTATCTATATATCTATCTAACTATATATCTATCTTTCTTTCCTTCTTTTAATCTATCTATCTATCTATCTGTATATCAATATATCTTTTAATCTATCTATCTATAATCTCAAATTCTATCTATCTATTTATCTCTATGTCTATCTTTCTGACTTTCTATCTACATATCTATTTGTCTATCTATCTATTTGTCTATCTATTTGTCTAACTATCTGTCAATCTAACTGTCCATCTATTTATCTATCTATTAATCTATTTATTTATCTATCAATCTTTATATCAATATATGTATATATATATCTTTAATTTGTATATTAGTCTATTGATCAATCTATTTTTTCAATCTAACTTTCCATTTGTCTATCTATTAGTCAATCAATCTATCTATCTATATATCTTTCTTTCTTTATGTTTGTCTATCTATCTATTTATTTGTCTATCAGAGTACGTATCTGTTAGTGCTTATTTCTATCTATCTAACTGTCTATTTATCTATTTATCTATGTATATATATATATATATCTATCTATCTATATATCTATCTATCTATGTATCTATCTATATATTAATCAATCTTTTATATGTATATCTATCTATCTATATGTATATGTATCTATCTATCTAGATGTCGATGTATCTATCTGTCAATAAATTAATCAATATGTTGTCTATATTTCTATCAATATATTTATCAATATATCAATCTATCTTTATTTTAATCAATCAATCTTTCTTTCTTTAAATTTGTTTATTAATATGTATATCATTTAGTATTTCAATCTATCTATCAATATTTCTATTAATCTTTCTATATATCTATCTATCTATTTTTGTATCAATTTATTTATCAATATATATATATATATATATGTATTTGTCTTTTTATCTATGTATCTATTTGTCTATCTATCTATTTATCTATTTGTCAATATATCTATCTATTTATATAATAATGTTTCTTTCTATCTATCTGTTTATCTTTCTGTCTATCTTTCTATCTATCTATTTTTCCACCCATCTATCTATTTGTGTATCTTTTTGTCTAACTATCTATCTATTAATCTATCAAACAATATATATAATAATTTACCTATCAATTTGTCTAGCAATCTTTCTATAAATCTGACTATCTATCTCTCTATTATCATTATATATATCTATCTATGTCTCTGTGTAACTATCTGTCTATCTATCTCTCTATCTATTTATCTACTTGTCTCTCTATTATCTATCTATCTATATTTCTATCAATCATCAATCAATCAGTCTATTTATTTGTCTATCTATCTATTTATTTATCTATCTATCTATCTATTAGTATATTTACTTGGTATCTATCTAACTATCAATCTATCTATCAATCTACATTTCTATCTATCTTTTTATTTATCTATCTATATATATGTCTATCTATTTATCTATCTATTTGTATATCTATCCAACTATCTAGCTGTTATATAATCTTTCGATCTATCTCTCTATAAATCTATGTATCTCTCTATCTATTTTTCATTCAAAAGTTCCATATGTCTACCAATCTGACTATCAATATGTCTATTAATCTATCTATCAATATGTGTATCAATCTTTCTATTAATATGTCAATTAATCTTTTTATTAATCTTTCCATCAATCTATTTATCTGTATATCTATCTATCTATCTACTATCTATGTATCTATTTATTTGTCTGTCTTTCTAACTATATATCTCTTTGACTATCTATCTGTCAATCTATCTGATTGTTTATCTTTCTGTATATCTATCTATCTATCTATCTACCTTTCTATCTATCTATCTATTTATCTATTTATCTATTAATTTTTTATCTAAATTTGTATCTAAATATTGATCTATCTATCTATATATCTATTTGTCAATCTATGTGTCTTTTTTATCTATCTATCTATCTATTTTTATATCTATCTGTCTATATATCTCTCTATCTATATGTATATCTATCTATCTAGCTATCTGTCTATCAATCTATCTAGCTATCTGTCTATCAATCTGTTTGTTTATCTATCTATATGTATAAAATCTATCTATCTATCTTCTATTTATCTTTCTATCAATCAATCACAATCTATCTATCTATATTTCTATCTATCTATTTGTCTATCTATCTATCTATCTATCTATATGTCTATCTACCCATCTATCTATCTATTTATCTATATATCTATCTTCTATCTAAGTTTCTATCTATGTATTTGTGTACCTATCTGTCTATCTATCTATCTATCTATCTCTCTATCTATATTTCTAGTAATTTATCTATTTATAAGTCTATCAAATTGATTATCAATCAATCAATCTATCTATCTATCTACCTATCAATCATTGTATCAATTTTTTCTATATCTATCTAGTTATTTGTATATCTATCTATCTATTTATCTCTCAATGTATTTCTCTTTCTATCTACCTATATATTTGTCTATCTATCTTTCTGTATGTCTATCTTTCTATTTATCTATCTATCTATATATCTCTTTATTTAATTATTTATCTATCTATCTGTCTATCTATCTATTTATCTACTATCTATGTATCTATTTATTTGTCTGTCTATATAACTATATATCTATGTGACTATCTATCTGTCAATTTATCTGATTATTATCTTTCTATATATCTATATATCTATCTATATACCTTTCTATCTATCTATCTATTTATCTATCTATCTATTAATTTTTTATCTAAATTTGTATCTACATATTGATCTATCTATCTAGATATCTCTTTATTTATTTATTATCTATCTATCTATATATCTATCTGTTTATCTATCTATCTTTTTATTTGTCTATCTATCTATTAATTTGTCACTCTAATTATGTATCTATATATCGATCAATCTATCTATTTATATATCTATTTATCATCTATTTGTCTATTATATATTTATATAAATTTGTATATTTATTAGTCTATCTATCTATCTATTTATCTATTTTAATTTCTATCCGTATTAATATCTCTATATCTATCTGTCAATCTATCTTTTTTTCTATTTAACAATCTATATGTATAAAAATCTAGTGAAATATCTTTCTATCCTATCTTTATTTCAATCTTTATATTTGACTATCTATCTGTCTATCTATATATCTATCTACCTACCTACCTACCTATCTATCTATCTTCTATCTAACTTTCAACCTATTGATTTGTATATCTTATGTCTATATATATATATATATATATATATATATATAATATATATATATATATATAATATATATATATTTCTACCAATCTAACTATCTAGAAGTCTATCAAATTAACATTCAATCTGGCTATCATTATGTCTATCAAACTAGCGATAAATCTATCTATCTATTTGTATACCAATCTATCTATCATTGTTTCTATCAATCAAACTATCTATCTATCTATAATATCTATCTTTCTTTCATTTTTTCTATCTATCTATCTACCTATCTATCTCTTTATCTATCTATCTATCTATTTGTATATCTATTTGTCTATCTATCTCTTTATTTATTTTTCTATTTGTATATATATCTCTTTATCTATTTATCTATCTATTAATCTATTCGTCTATGTATTAGTTTATCTATCTAATTGTTTCTCCATCTCTTTATATGTCTATAAATATGTCTATCTATCTGTCTATAAATCTATATTATCTATATTTGTATGTATTTATCTTTCTATCTATCTATCTATATATCTAAATATCTATCTATATATGTATCTGTCTGTTTATCTATCTATCTGTCTGTCTATCTGCTTATCTATCTATCTGTCTATATATATGTCTATCTTTTCATCATATATATGTATATCTATGTGCCTATCTATCTATCTATATGTCTATCAATCTGTATATATATATATGTCTATTCATCTATCTATACATCTATCTATCGATCTATATATCTATCTTTTTATATTTCTTTCTATCAATCAATCAATCTATCTATCTATATATCTGTCTATATATTAGTTTATATATATATATTTATTTGTCTGTCTTTGTATTTGTCTATCTGTCTATTTTTTATCTATTTATCTATTAAAGAATCTAACTATCTATTTGTTTATCTATTTGTCTATACATCTATCTATCTATCTACATAGCTTTCTGTCTATCAATTTTTTATATATATGTCTATCTATAAGTCTAATCTATCTATCTGTCAGTCTATTATTCTGATTATATATCTATTTGTCTATATATCTATCTTTCTATCTGTCTATCTATCAATGAATCTATCTATCTCTCTAGTGAACTATCTATCTATCTCTTAATCTTTTCTATTTATATATGTATGTATTTATATTTTTATCTATCTATCAATATATCTATCTATTTATCTATAGTTATGTCTATCATATGTCTTTCAATCTTTCTTTCTACCTATCTTTCTATCTATCTATCTGTCTATCTATCTAAGTATGTATCTTCTATCTATCATTCTTTCTATCTATATTTGTATGTATCTATCTATCTTTATGTCTATCTATATATATATCTATTATATATATATATATATATATATATATATATATATATATATATATCTTACTATATTTCACACTGTCTTTTTATCTAACTATGTATATTTATATATATCTTTCTATTATATATATATCCATGATTCTTTCTATCTGTATGTATCTTTCATCTATCAATCTATCTATATATATGTCTATTTATCTCTCTATTTATCTATCTAAGCATCTGTGTATATATAAGTCTATCTATCTTTCTATTTGTCTATCTATCTATCTATCTAAATATCTATCTTTATATCTATCAATATATAAAACTGTCTATCATTCTATCTATATATCTATATATCTATCTATCTATCATATATATATATATATATATATATATATATATATATATATCTATTTTTCTATATTTATATCTATCTATCTAACTATAAATATATCAATCTATTTGTCTTTCTATCTATTAATCAAATTATCGATCTTCTATATATCTATCTATGTATTTATATTTCTATATATATATATATCTATCTATCTATCCTCACTATTGGCTTTCTATCTATCGATCTATTTATATATCTATCTATCTGTCTGTCTTTCTATCTATTTATAACATATGTCTCTATTTATCTATCTATTTACCTATCTATTATCTGTCTATCAATCAATCTATCCATCTATCTATCTATTAATATGTTGATCTATATATATATATATATATATATATATATATATATATATATCTATCTATCAACTTGTCTATCTTTATATCAAACTATATTTCAATCTGTCTATCTATCTATCTATCTATCATTAATTCTATCAATATGTCTATTTTTCTATCTATCTATCAATCAATTTATCTATCAATCTATCTATCAATCTACCTATTTATCTCTCTATCTAACTGGTATTCTATCTTTCTATTATTATTAATCTATATGTCATTCTATCCATCTATCTATCTATCAATCTATATCTATCTACTTATCAATTGTAAATCTTTCTTTTTAATATTCTTTTTATTGCCCTATCTAATAATCTTACTATCTATCTAATAATTAATTTATATATCTATCGATCTATCTATATTTTTATCAATCAATCTATCAATCAATCTATTAGTCTTTCTAACTATCTGTCTATCAATCTATAAATCAATATTTCTATCAATTTGTCTCTCAATTTGTCTCTCAATTTGTTAGTAATTTTTGTGTATGAATCTTTCTATTAATATATCGATCAATAAATCTATCACTCTATATAAGAATCTGTT